>CAUYSK010104135.1:0-85204 GCA_963575035.1 Avahi laniger
TTTCGAACTCCTGAGCTCAAACAATCCACCCACCTCAGCCTCCCAGAGAGCTAGGATTACAGGCGTGAGCCACCGCGCCCAGCCTAACCTTATTTCCTTTAGTTAAGCCTCCATGCTGTAGACAGAGTGATCTTTCCAAAATGGCAATCTAGTCATAATGCTTCTTTTCATTGATAAGATAAAATTGGCAAAGTACTTCATATGATGTAGTTCCTGCCTTCTTCTTTTATGATCGTCACATGCTTCCTCACATTTACACTACTCTCCAGCCACACCAAAAAACTGAAAAAATTGAATTGCAGCTTTCATCTGTCATGACTGCTTGCCTTCATACTTGTTACTACCTTAGCTCTTTCAGTCTTTGCTGTGTTATCTGTTACATTCGTTATTCAAGACTCCAAGCTGGGTGTGGATGGGAGGATCACTTTAGCCCAGGAGTTTGAGGCTTCATTGAGCTGCTAATGTTAATAATTAATAATTGCACTGCTGAGCTCCAGCCTAGGCAACAGAGCGAGACCTTATCTCTTTAAAAAAAAAAAGACTCCAAAGTGTAAGTTCCTACAGGAAGTCTTCATAATGCCTTCACTGTCTTCATTAGCTACTTTTTCTTTGCCTTATGTATACTTCTTTTATAGAACTACATTATATCTATATGTTTTCACGTATTGCTGTAATACTGTGAACTCCCTGAGAGTCATAGCTCACGCATAGTCATAGCTCACGTATTGGGTGTTCTGTAAATGTTTATTATTGAATGGAGATTAATGAACCTCCATCTAATCCCAGCACTATGAAAATACTTTTCTTTAGGGAAGATGATATAGATCAGTTTTTTCCATAGATTGTTGTGACTTTTATATTTATTTGTTTTATTCATCCTTAGTATTAGAATGGTAATTAGGGTATCCGATTTTTTGTTTTGGCTCTGCCACTTATTTGCTATATTCTGTTAGGGAAGTCAGTGTAACTTTGTAGACCTCAGTTACATCATCCATTTAACAACAGGTTGAATTAAGTGTTTTTTGACCATTTATCTTTCCCAGTGACTGTCATTTTAGAATTTCATTTGGAAAGTTTTTAAGCAGAGATATGACATATTGGCAGTGATGTTATGAGAATTTCACTTTGATAGAATGTGTAGAATGGTTTGGATGGGGTTACAGTGGATAGATGCAGAGAGGCCAGTTAAGAGAATAATGCAATTTTATGAGCATTTGGGAGAGATCAGTATTCAGGAAAGGAGAAAAAATTATGGGGGAAGCTTTACAATTTGAAATGGTAAGGACAGATGTGATATCATGGAAAGATATTTGTTTTTTAATACCTGAATTTTGGCACAGAACTCCTAAAACCCTTGGAATTTCTTGAGCTCTAAGGGTAATAGTAATGTCTCTTGTTCAAATGAGGCTCCTTTTGGCAGGCCTCCAGATGGCTTTAGAGTGGGGGCTGGTTGCCAGAAAGATCAAGCCTTAGTTAGAAACTTGGAACTTTCAGCACTCCCTCCCTGACCTCCAGGGAGGGAAGAGGGGCTGGAGATTGATTTAATCCTTAGTGACTACTGATAATCTATCTTGCCTATGTAATGAAACCTCCATAAAATCTCTAAACAACAGGATTTGGAGAGCTTTCAGGTTGGTGAACACAGTGAGGTACTGGGAAGGTGGCACACCTGGAAAGGGTGTAGACGGCTGCACACCCCCCACCGCCCTATCTTTGGTCTGTGCATCTTTTCTGTTTGGCTGTTCCTCTTGAGTTCTATGAGTTGTTTCAGCAAAATATCAAACCTGAGGGGGGAGTTGTGGGAACTTTGAATTTGTAGCCAAGATGGACCAAAGTGTGAGTAACCAAGGGGACCTAGTACTTACAACTGGCATCTGAAGTGAGGGCAGTCTTGTGGGATTGAGCCTTCAAGCATGTGGAGTCTGATACTAACTGTGGGTAGTGTTAGAATAGAATTGAGTTGTTGGACACCCAGCTGGTGTTCAGAGCATCAGAGAATTGTAGAGTTGGTGTCAGAATTGGTTGGTGTGAGATAAACAAAACCATCACAGCATAGTAGAGTGAATTGTCTTCCCCGACTCCATCTCCCCTGCAAAAAAGGACTGCAAAGATTTAAAGCCTGTGCTGACTTCTGTAGAGAACTGTTTTCTATTTTGAGAGAAATGAAACTGGAGGAATAATTAGCTTAAATTTCTCTCTAATTTCTGCCTTAGCTGCAAAATAGAATGGGAAGAAATGGAACTTCATTACTAGAGACATAATCATTTCCAGATTTATATAGAAAATGTTATCTTCCTACATAGAAAACAGCTCCCTAAAACACACAAAAAGAGGGTTATCAGTTAGAACAGCATAAAGACAGGGAAAACAGGTTGGAAAACTTTAATAAAGAACAAGTAACTATCTGCACATGCTCATCAAGTTCAAAGGTTGTGAAATTTTGGTTTCGAGAGTTTTCTTCACCTGGATATGTACTGTGGGGAAGATCTCCTTCTTAGTGTTATTAGAATCACACACTTAGATTTAATATTTATTGAACTCTCATATTTGTTAAACAGGAAGCTTTAGAATTACTGTATTGTAAGGATGCTACTGGCACTTATTACCCCAGGCAGTCAGCATATGCCAGAATCGTTCTGGTACCAAAATTGATACTAAGTCTGGGAGTGCTATGGGTAACTGATTTGTTCCTGTCAATATTGCTGGATTCTGTACCAGTACAGGAAAGTGTTAACAGTTGTTGAGGTTGCTGTTGCTAATGTCTCTATCACTCTGAAAACTAGTAGTTGTCTTAATAATGGTTCCACTAGATTTGCAAATACATCGAGAGGACATGTGTTGGTTTTCTCTGTTTCCTCCTTCATATTCTCCCTGCCACGCTGCACATTCATGTTTTTGGTATCAAGTGTATTAGTTTCCTAGGGCTGCCTTAACAAATCACCACAAACATGCTGGCTTAAAACAAAAGAAATTTATTCTCTTCTAGTTCCTGAAGGCCAGAAATCCAAAATGAAGGTGTCATCAGGGCCACATTTTCTCTGAAGAATCTAGGGAAAAATTCTTTCTTGCCTCTTTCAGCTTCTGGTGGTTCCTGCTGATCCTTGGCTTGTGGCAGCATAATACCAATTTTTATCTCCAACTTCACATGGCCTTCTCTGTGTCTCTGTCCTTTTTTGTCTCTGATAAGGACACTCTCATACACTCTCACTGGATTTAGGGACTACTATAATCCAGTATTATCTCATCTCAATCAGTATATTTCTTCCACAGAGACTATATTTCTAAGTAAGGCCATACTTTTAGGTTCTACGTAGACATGAATTTTTGGGGCATACTATTTAAGCCACTATAGGAAGGTATTAGCAATTTGAAAGAACTCTTATTGATGGAGACCTTGTTTTCTCTTGGTCATATTCATTCATTTGTTCACAAACATTTAATCAACCTCAACACAGTACCAGGGAAAGTTTAGACACAAATGAATCAGATATATTCTTTGCTCTTAAGGAGCTCCCAGTGTTGTTGGAAAGCAGATACAGGCATCAGTATCTACAGTACAATATGACAGTCTGAGCAATTGAACCTTATACACGGTGCTGTAGAAACAGAAAAGGCAGATCCTATATTTGTTGTAGAGGGACCCAGGAAGGAGGAAATAAAAGGAGAGTCAGAAAAGATGTAACTGAAGAGGTAGACATTTGAATCTTGAAGGAAGACAAGGAAATTGCTGAGACAGAAAAAATCAGGTGTGAAGAAATTGGATTGAAAGAGAGTGGCTTAGGAAACTATAGATTCTTAAAAGCAATGGGACCATAGAATGTATATGAATAGAATATGTAATATGTATAGAATGTGTATGGAGGAATAACCATAAATTATAAGCTTCAGTTTTCTTCTAGCATTGACTTCCTGGTCCTGGATTATAACAGTCCAATGAGCACTGTGGCAAAGACAATAAATACAATACTAAATATCTCCAAATTCCTTTTCATATTACTCCTTCCAGGGCAAACAAAAGTAGATTTTGAAGTCTTTTTGAAGTTAGGAGGGGACATCTCTCCCTCCCCACTTTCCTCCTTTCCTCCCAAGCTGTGGCAAATGATAGAAGCTTGTGTTATGGTGAAGCTCCGATATTGGAGTAGCCTGAATCACTGAGTTACTACCTGGGAAATAGCTATCCTGGAGGGTTGCCCATATTCTCAGCAGGTTTTGCTTGAGTGAGAAATAAACTTTTTGATTGTCAAGCCACTGCAATTTGGATATTTGTTACTGCAGCGTGCAGGGGTGGGGAACCTGCGACCTCAAGGCCCCATGTGGCCTTCTAGGTCCTTAAGTATGGTCTTTCAACTGAATCCAAATTTTACAGAACAAATCCTTTTATTAAAAGGGGTACAGCAGAGAAAGATTAAGCTTTTATGGCCTCTTTTGGTGCTTAAGAAAGAACAATCTTGAAATTAGAAGGTTGGCCACAGGTTCCTCACTCCTGCCGGGATTTTTAAAAACTTCATTTACATATACCCTCAAATTAAAAATAAAAATGAAGAGGAAGCTAGTGGCTAGTTTTACATTTTAGCTTGAAAATATATTTCAAATATAAATAAATATTTCAAACTTCCCCCTTGTTTACAATTATAAAAGTCGCAAGGATTCATTTTATAAAATGTAGAAAAATACATAACAGCTATGTCACTACCCATTTATAAATACTGTTAACAATTTAGCTTAGAGACAATTTCTCCCCGGAAAGATTCTTTTATAGATTATTTTAAATATTTCTTTTTCAAAGACATAAAATATTTTTATAAAACGTGATTTTTAATGGCCTCATCATCTTCCGGCATGGAATATAGTATTTAACTAGCCTCTAATTGTTATACATTTTGGTTCCAGTTTTTTACAGTGTAAACTCCACAATGAATATACAGTAGAAAAACCATGTGAAAAATCCTTATTTATTTCCTATACCAAATACCTAAGGATAGAACTTCTGATTTAAAGGGATCTTTCTTCCCTGACCCTTTTTAGGGCTTTTGATTCTTACATAAATTAACTTCTAGGAAGATTGCATCTGTTTGCGATCCCACCAACAGTGTATAAGGAAGCCACAGCATACAATAGCCAATCTATTCAACAAACTAATAACAAATTCTATTCAGATTATAAAATGTGGGTTGGTAAAACTTGGAAATGTTTAATAAAAGATGTATTAGTTGCTGAAGTGGTCAGTCCGAATTAACCTAATGGTCAATTTGAATTGATCTACTGACAATTTATAAGAATTTATAAGAATATTATAAATTTATAAGAAAATTTATAAGAATAACTTTTTTGTTTCAGTGTTTCCGTGTTTTAAAGGACACCCTGAGGATCATGAGAAGTGAGAGTGTGTTTAATCTAGATCTCTGTGATGTGGCTGCACGTCACAGCAGCCCACCTGAATCTAAAAGGGACATAGCAAGACACCAAGGTTTGGGTGGTACCTGAGTGCCAGATTCTAATTACCAAACCATTATCACTTTTGTGACTTTACTTTCAAACAATTGATAATGCTGCTTTATTGAGAACGATGTTTTTCTTACTACACTCACTTGCAAAAGCAGTTTGGCTCAAGAGTTTTAAACAACTGAAAGTCTGGCTTTTAGTTTGTCAAAAATTGGCAACGCAGTAACAGGTTGTAATATCAGTTGCCCAGATTTAGAAGAAAAAAGTGGAATAGGAAAAAAGAGAAGGATGTATGGGCAGTTTCTTGGTTTCCTTATGTTTCCACTCAATAGTACAGAATGCTCTGAAAGAGAAATGGACTTTTGGGAAGGGGTGTTACTTTTGACTGCCTTTAATCCTGAACAGCAGTCTCAGTTTCCTACTTACTCTGGCACACATGCCTGTTTTCCTTTTGTGGAATGTGTTGAGGAAGGCAGCAGATGGGCGTTGGCACTAATGTTTAGGCTCTAATGAAAGGCCGTTTAGTTGGGGGTGAGAATCAATTTATGGTTTATAACACATCGTATTAGTAATTCACAGTAGACAACACTATGAAAGCAAAACTGTGACATCTCATTAAAAAGGTAGTTTAGGTTAATACCTTTTTTTGTATATTTTACCCCACTAAACAACAGATGCTTCTGCTTGGTCTGGTTTCATTTCCCACTTTGACTTCAGAATATGGTTCCTCACATTAATGCCCCTCCCCTACCCACCCCCTTCACACTGTGGTTACACCACACTATGTCTTTCAGAAAAGTGGTTATCAGTGCAACTGATATCCTACTCTCCCACTGGCAGAGTTTGAGAGTTCCAGCTGCCCTACATTCTTGCCAGTACTTGTCAGCCTTTTTATTTTGATCCATTCTTTTGAGCATAGAGGCATTTTATTGTGGTTTTATTTTTAATTTTTAATTAAATTTTTTTTTTTTTTAATGTTTTGAGACTGGGTCTTGCTCTGTTGCCTGGGCTAGAGTACAGTGGTGTCATCACAGCTCACTGCAACATCAAACTCCTGGGCTCCAGCAGTCCTCCTACTTCAGCCTCCTGAGTAGCTGGGATTATAGAGGTGTGTGCCACCACACCTGGCTAATTTTTAAAAAACTTTTTTTTTTGTGGAGACCTGGTCTCACTATATTGCTCAGGCTGGTCACAAACTCCTGGCCTCAAGCAGTCCTCCTACCTCAGCCTCCCAAAGTACTAGGATTACAGGCTTGAGCCACCACACCCAGCCTGTGGTTTTAATTTCTACATCCCTGATTACTAATGACCATTTGGGGATGCTCTCCTCTGAGTGCCCATTCAGATCTTTTTCTTATTTTTCTGTTGGATTGTGTGTCTTTTTCCTGTTGAATCACAAGAGTTCTTTATATTTTCTGGATAGAAGCTCTTTGTTGTGTGTTACAGAAATCATCTGCTATTCTGTGGCTTGCCTTTTTGCTTTTAATGGAGTCTTTAATGAGCAGGAATGACTAATTTTCATGTAGTTCAGTTTATTAATCTTTTCCTTTATTGATTTTATTTTTTGGTTCCTGTTTTTAATGAAATCTCTGTCCACCTTAAGTTCGTGAAGATGTTCTTCTGTGTTTTCTTTTAGAAGCTTTATTGGTTTTACTTTTTACATTTTAAAGTTGTAATTTATCAGGAGTTGATTTTTGTCTGTGGTATGAGAGGCTCAATTTTGGTTTTTTCTCATGTATCCATTTGACCTATTATCATTTATTGAAAAGACTATTCTTTCCCTATTCTCTACAGTGCTATCTTTGTCATGAATCAAGTATCCTTACATGTGTGGATGTGTTTCTGAACTCTATATTCTCTTGTATTGGTTTATTTGTCAATCATGACTTCAATACTATCCTGTTTTATTTACTGTATATTTATAAAAAATCTTGATAATCTGGTAGTGTAGGTCCTTGAACCAAGATGGTCTTGGCTATTCTTAGATCTTTACATATTCATATATATTTATAATCAGGTTATCAATTTCCACAAAAAAAATCTGCCAGAACTACGATTGAGATTATATTGAATTTGAAGATGAGTCTCAGGGAGAATTAACATCTTTACAATATAAAGTCTTTAAATCCATGAACATAGAATATGTTCTATTTACTGAACTTGTCTTTAGTATCTGTTGATATTCTTCTATGATTGTCTTTGTAGTAGTCTTGCACATTTTTAAAAAGATATCTTCTAGATATTTAAACTTTTGTGATACTGTTATAAGTGGTATGTATACATTTTTTCACTTATTTATTTTTTCTCCAGTACTTTTTATTTCTTTTTCTTGCCTATTGTACTGACTCAGACCTCTTGTACAGTGTTAAAGGAGTAATGCTAGTGAATATCCTTGTGTCATTCCCAATATTATAAGGAAAGATTTCAATGTTTAAATTAAGAATGATGTTAGTTGTAGGTTTCTGTATTTCCCCTTAATCAGGTTAAGGAAATTTCTTTTTACTCCTTTTTTAAAAAAATTATCTTTTAGCAATTATAATTGATACTGACTTTTATTAGATGCTTTTCCTGCATAGATTGAAATTGCCTTAGCAATTTCATGTTGTGAATGATGGTGATTGATGTTTGAATGTTATATACTATTTTTCATTTACTTCTGGATGTCTTTACTAGTATTGCGTTTATAAATTTTGCATATGTGCTCATAAGAGAGGTCCATATATTATTTTATTTTCTTGTAATGTTCTTAACATGTTTTGGTATCAAGGTTATTTGGCGTCATAATCATAAGTAGGGCTGGCCAGATTTAGCAAATAAAAATTCCATACATACTTTTAGTACACAATATTTATTGTTTATTTAATATTCAAATTTAATTTGGCATCCTATATTTTATCTGGCAATCCTACTCAAAAGACAAATTCAGAAATGTTGGCTCTCTCTTTTTATTTCTGAAAGAGTTTGTATAAGGTTGGTGTTTCCTTCCTTAAATGTTTGGTAGAGTTCATCAGTGAAGCTAGCTTTTTTTTTTTTTTTTTTTTGAGACAGAGTCTCACTCTGTTGCCCGGGCTAGAGTGAGTGCCATGGCGTCAGCCTAGCTCACAGCAACCTCACACTCCTGGACTCAAGCAATCCTTCTGCCTCAGCCTCCCGAGTAGCTGGGACTACAGGAATGCGCCACCAGGCCCGGCTAATTTTTTCTATATATTTGTAGTTGTCTGATTAATTTCTTTCTAATTTTAGTAGAGATGGGGTCTCGCTCTTGCTCAGGCTGGTTTCGAACTCCTGAGCTCAAACAATCCGCCTGCCTCGGCCTCCTAGAGAGCTGGGATTACAGGCGTGAGCCACCACGCCCGGCCGTGAGAAGGTTTTTAATTGAAGTTTTGGTATCTTTAGTAGATATAAAACTAAGCTGATTTTTCTGTTTTTTTCTTGTGTTTTCATAAGTTGTGTTTTGCTAAGAATTTGTTTACTTAATCTAAATTTTTATAGTTATTGGCATAAAGTTATTCATAATATTCTTTGATGATTGTTTAAATATTTGTAGGATTTGTTAATACTTTTTCATTTCTAATATTGGACATTTGGGTCTACTGTCTCTTTTTCTTAACCATGTTGCCAAGAGTGTATCAATTTTAGCAGTCTTATTAAAGATCCAGCTTTTGTTGGATTCCTTCTATGGATCTTTGAGAATCTTTGTGGATTTCTTGGCACACAAAAGAGTATTTGTTTACTCTTATTATTTTTCACATTAATCTTTATGTTTTAATTCTTTGGTTTTCATTTTTGTTATTTATTGACAGGAGTGCTTAGATAACTTTTTCAAAGCCTTTCTTTGTTTTTAACAAAGCCTTTTCTTTATTTTCATATCATTAAGGCTATACATTTCCCCTTAAGCATGGTTTTAGTTGCATATAATATTTTGCTACCATGTATTTTTATTGTTATTTAAATATTCTCCAATTTTTTTCTTCTCTTTTGGCTCTCAGTTATTTGGAAGTACACTGCTTGATTTTCAAACATAGGAGAATATTCTGTTTAACTTTTTAGTATTGTTTTCTAGCTTAACTCCACTTTGGTCAGAGAATATATTTTATGATTTCAGTACTTTGAAATTCACTGAGATTTGCTTTATTACTCAGCTTATGTTCAAATTTTGATAAATGTTTTATGTGTACTTGAATTGACCCCTTTATCATTATATAATGACCTTCTTTGTCTCTTTTTACAGTTTGTGTTTTGAAATCTATTTTATCTGATAGAAGTACAGCTACCCCTGTTCTTTTTTGATTTCTATTTGCATAGAATATCTTTTTCCATCCTTTTATTTTCAGTCTGTATGTGACTTTATAGGTGAAGTGTATTTCTTGCATACGACATATAGTTGGGTCTTGTTTTTTAAATCTGTTCATCCACTCTGTCTTTTCATTGGAGAATTTAGTCCATTCACATTCAGTGTTATTATTGATAGAGAAGAACTTACTGCTGCCAAGTTGTTATTTCATTTCTTGTTGTTTCGTGGTCTTCCCTTCTTCCTTCTTTCCTTTGTTAAAAGTGATTTTCTCTGGTAGTATATTTTAATTTCTTGCTTTTTAGTTTTTCAGTATCTATTGTAGGTTTTTTGATTTGAGGTTACCATAAGGCTTGTAAAAAACATTTTATAATTGATTATTTTAAACATATGATAAACAGTAAGCAAAGAGAAATCTAACAAATTCTACCCTTTAACGCCATCCCTTCCTTGCCATTTAACTTCCAGGATTGGTTATTTATACCTTATTTATTAATAGTGCATTTGGTAAGATCATGTCTTCCTGGATATTTTTGATGCTTGTGGATGTTCGTCATTGTTGGGGCCTTAAAGAGTTAGGTTTTTGTTTTAATCTTCATAGTCTTGGCTTGTTTGAATGCATCCTTCTTGAGAAGGCTTTCCAGATACTCAGTGGGAATTGAGTGTTATGGTCTAAATCTCTAGTCACTGCAGCCGTGGCAGCACTGGGGGTACCCCAAGCCCAGTAATGCTGTGACTCTTGCAGAGTCCTTGTGGTACCGCCTTGGTGAGCTTGGGTAAGATACAAGAGAATTCCCTGGAATACCAGCCTAATCTCTCATTGCCTTCCCTCACTCTCTATGCTGGGCTGTTGGAGTTGGCAGAGGAGTAAGGTGGGTACTCCCTCATGCTCACCACCTGAAGCCAGCCCAGTATCACCCAAAGCCTGTGATGACTATTGCATAGCTACCTCTGGTGTTTATTCAAAGCTCAAGGGCTCTTTAGTCAGCAAGTGGTGAATTCTTCCGGGACTCAGTCCTTCCCTTCAGGGCAGTGTGCTTCCTTCTGGCCCAGAGTGGGTCTAGAAATGCCGTCTAGGAACTAAGGCCTGGAATCAGAGGCTTTAGTAGTCTGCTTGGCACTTTATTTTACTGTGGCTGAGCTGGTACTCAAGTTGTGAAACAAAGTCCTTTGAGATCTTTCGTTTCATGTCCTCCAGTGGGAAGAAGACTTCCTAAGGTGTGCTGCCTGTAGTTGAGGGATGAGTGACATAGGGACTTGCTTGGCCACAGCCGCTGATGTTTCACTGGATCATGTGTACCCCAACTCCACTGGCTCTGAGCCAGCACAGCCAGAGAAATTGCCGAGGGACTGCATAGTGTCACTCAGCCTGCAGTTGCCATAAGTTCAAATTCCTAGTGTTTGAGGTTCTGCTTCTCTTGTTTACATGTCCATATTGGTACTTGTGTTAGTCTGTTTTGCTTTGCTATAAAGGAATACCTGAGGCTGGGTAATTTATAAAGAAAAGAGGTTTATTTGACTCATGGTTCTGCAGACTCTGAAAAACATGGCACCAGCATCTGCTTCTGGTGAGGGCTTCAGGGAGCTTCCAATCAAAGTGGAAGGCAAAGGGGAAGTAGGAGTGTCACATGGCGAGAGGGGATAAATGAGGGAGAGTGAGACAGGAGGCTCTTTTAAACAACCAGCCCTAGTGTGAACCAATAGAGAAAACTCACTCATTACTGCCAGCAGGGCACCAAGCCATTCATGAGGGATCCTCTCCCATGTCCCAAACACCTCCCACTAGGCCCCACCTCCAACACTGGGGATCAAATTTCAACGTGACATTTGGAGGGGCCAAACATCCAAACTATATCAGTACCCCACCCCTCCTTCCTCTTTTAGCCTCATACTTATCAAAATGGACCCCTCTTGATATCTATTACAGTTCCCCATGAAAAATGGCTTTAAGGAAAGACTTGATAAAATACAGTATGGCTTTTTTAGAGGTGAATGTGAGAACATGATGACACTGTGATATTAGACAAGGTGCCTAAATACCTGATTTAGAACTTCATTTCTAGTATTTACTAGCTGTAAGTTACTATTTACTTGGAAAGTTTTAACTGCTTTGATTCTCTCATAATCATAATTACTTCACAAAGTGGTGAGGATTAAACAAAATTACACATGGAAAGTGCCTAGCAGTGTGCTTGTCAAATTGCATTTGATCTGATTTTGAGTTCCAGGTGTTGCTGTTGTGTAATAAATTAGCCCAAATCTTAGTGGCATGAAACAATTACATTATTATGCTCACAGATCCTGTGGATCTGGAATTTAGAAAGGGTGTGGTGAGAATGGTTTCTCTGTTCCGTGATTTCTGGGGCTTCAGGTGGGACAATTTGAATGGCTGAGAAGACTCATATAACTGGCAGCTCAAATATATAGGGCTGAAGGATCCACTTCATCACTCACATATCTAGAGCCTGTGCTGGGATGCCTGCATGGCTAAGCTCATCTGGGACAGTTAAACCGAAGCATCTCTGTGTGATCTCTCCCTGTGGCTTGAGTCTCTCACAGAATGGGGCTAAGTTCTGAGAGGGAGTTTCCCAAGAGTAAGCATTTAAGAAAACTATGGGGAAATGCTATGGCTTTATCACCTAGCTTCAGAAGTCACATGGTATACTCCTACCATACTTTATTGTTTGAAGTAGTCACATGCCTACCTGGATTCAAGAACCCATTTCTTGGTGGGAGGATTGTCAAAGAATTCGTGGCCAGTTTTTTTTTTTTTTTTTGAAGACAAAGTCTCACTCTGTTGTCCAGGCTAGAGTGCCGTGGCATCAGCCTAGCTCACAGCAACCTCAAACTCCTGGGCTCAAGCGATCCTACTGCCTCAGCCTCCCGAGTAGCTGGGACTACAAGCATGCGCCACCATGCCCGGTGATTTTTTCTATATATATATTTTTAGTTTTCCAGATAATTTCTTTCTATTTTTAGTAGAGATGAGGTCTTGCTCTTGCTCAGGCTGGTCTCGAACTCCTGACCTTGAGCAATCCACCCGTGTGGCCAGTTTTTAAATCCTACAAAGTCCTTGAAAATTTTGCATCTAGTCCAGCCTTTATGCTGTCCAGTGGTTTTAACTTTATGGGGGGATGTGTGTATGTGTGTGTGTGTTTGCGTGTGTATAAAATTTGTTAGTTTTCTTGAAGAATCCCATAAAGATACATGAGTAGACTGTATGAAGTAAGTACCTTCACAGATGAAAAGGTTGGAGGTTATGGAATCTTAGAGCTGGAAAAGACCCTAGAGATTTGTGATGGTTAATTTTATGTGTCAGCTTGGCTGGGCTGTGGTGCCCAGATATTTGGTCAAACATTCTGAATGTATCTGTAAAAGTATTTTTGGATGAGATTAGTATTTAAATTTATGGACTTTGAACAAAGCTGATTGCCCTCCATAATGTGGATGGGCTTCATCCAGTCTGTTGAAGACCTGAAGAACAAAAGACTAACCTCTCCTGAGTAAGAGGATATTCTACAGGCTGACAGCCTTCGGACTTACACTATACCGTCAGTTCTTCTCTGGTCTCTAGCCTCCTGGCCTACCCTGCAGATTTTGGACTTCTCAGCCTCCATAGTTACATGAGCTAATTCCTTAAAATCTCTTTTTGTAAATATATACATCCTATTGGCTCTTTCTCTGGGAAACCCTGACTAATACAAGATAATTTAGCCCAGTCCCCTTACTTTTATAGATTTGGTAACATAAAGACTCAGAGAGATAAGGATATTGGTCAAGGTCAAAGAATAAGTTGTTGAGAAAGCCAGGGCATGAAACCCAGTCTCCTGACTTTCAATTTGGCGTTCTTATTACTAGAAATTGCATTGCAGCAATATCCAATGGAAAAGCTAACCTCCTCCTACCTCAAATAAAAAATAAGCATACTGAGTGCTTTCTATGTGTTAGACACTATTCTTCTAAGCAGTTTGTATCTAGTTTTCTCATAAATTTTCACAAAACTCCTAAGAAATAAGTTCTATTGTCACCTCCTACTTTGCAGATTGAGAAGTCAAATAGTTTGCCTAAGATGACATGTCCAGTCAATGGTAGACCTGTTTGAACTTGGATCTCTGACTCCAAAACTGGAACTCTTAACTGCTATAGTGCTGCATTCTCTCCCTACATTTCTTTTATCTCTGACCCTGGTGATAATAAGTAGGGAAGAAATGATTTGGGTTTATGGAACTTTTGATTCTTATCAGCCTGGAGCCATTTCATTTCATTTCATTGGTTTGGCAGGTTGGTACATGATTCATACTGCTTACCTTTAGGTCTTAATTATTTGTGATCCCTTGTCTTGTGCCAATACTGATTTTTTTTCTGAGTAGAAATGTTTGGGCTGTTTCTGTGGTACCCAAGACATTTTCAAAGTGGACACTGATTAATTTATCATGAAATTACGTGCCTGGACACATACATTCTGTGCTGCCACTATTACTGTCCCTGCCTCTCTTTCCTGCCTTCCATCCCTTCGTGGGAGCTGAGGGCTGGTAAGGGTAGGGGGGTTGGGGGAGGGTAGGAGGCAACTTTTAAAATCTTTGATCTAGGTGAAAGCAAACAGAGAATATTTCTCAAAATAAATTACTGACTTCAGTTGTATAAAGCTTGCTTGTTTGTTGGCTTATAGACCTAAACAAGGGGAAAATATAACCAACCTAATGCTTTCTGACTTTTTAGCAGTTTGACTTCTGAGTGCTAATATTTAAACAGTGTGCCAATCAGATAGTAATCTGTCAGTAGAGAATCAACTATTGGAAGTAGGAAAGACTCTGAATTTTAGCAGTGTTGACCCTGTGCAAATCGTTCAAATCTACTGAGCCTGAGATAATCGTCCTGTAGATTGTTTTGTACAATAGATTGAAAACGATTTTGTTTTGTCATTTATATATTTTAATATAGTTGCAGAACCAGAACTGCAGTTTTCCTTTTGTCTTCTAGAAAATCAGTCAACTCTAGGTGGTATGATGTATACAAAGAAGTAATATTGAGGAGAAAAAGGATTAACATTATAAGGCACAATATAATATGTGATAAATGAATGTGATAAAAGAAACCTATTGTCTTCAAATAGGTTTGGGCAATAAAAATCGAGAATGGAACGACTGAAAATGCTCAGGAAATGGAGGAGAGACTTGAATTGGGCTTAGTACCTACTGGAACGAGTGAACCTAGCTGCTTTTAAAATAAATATTAATATAAGGACTTACTATATATGTCTGAATATGAGGTGATTCTTATTTTCTCAGTGACATAGTAAAAATGTTCTGATCAACTTGAATATATAAACTTTTACGCTTGTGAAAGAAATAGTCATTATATTTAGCTTTAGTTATATTAATATATATATTTTAAAGTAATAGATTACTTTAGAAATATTGCTTTTTTATACTTGTTTCATGAAATAAAATTATTCAAACTCTTTATATGCATTGTAAACATTAGTGTTTCCCTCATTACCAGCGTTAGTCTCTCAGATTTCCAGAGAATGTGATCTTAATTTTTATTTACATGATTTGAAATAAAGTACTTTAAAAAAATCTAGTATAACATTTGCCTTGGGAATTTTTATCTTCAGCTACAAGTACTCATTTACTATTCATGAGCTTTATAATGAATCCCTTTCAAGTAATCATTAATGGGCTTACTTATAATGTCATCTAAAAGTTTTAATTATGAGTTTATATCCTCTAAATAGTTATGAAATCTGTGTTGAATTTCCTTGCCATCCTTTTTAACTGATTCCACTGGGTAACCTATTTGCAGTGTCCCAAACTGGTCTTGTCTGAAGTTGTTTCAGGTTATAGATCTTTTCAAACAGTTTTTTGGTTTTCAAAAATAAAATAATTATGAAGACTTATTTGTAAGGTAATTTTCTGTTTTCTTTGGGAAAAAGACTTTATATTTAATGTCACCATCAAAAATGAACCAAAGTATTAGATAGAAGAGAGCTAGTGAGAGAAGTGAAGGAGATGGTCAAAGTGGAATGGAGAGTCTGGAACAGTGCTAACCTAATACAGAAGCCACTAATCCCATGTAAATATTTTAATTTAAATTAAAAATTCGAATCCTTGGTCACATTAGCCATGTTTCAAGTGACCAGTAGGTACATGGGGCTAGTGCTACAGTATTAGACAGCACAGATAGAGAATATTTCCATTATTGCAAAAAGTTCTTTTGGGTAGCACTGGTCTAGAAGATGTTCTGTATTCAGAATTCAATGTAGCTCAGAGATTTCTAGGAATGATCATTGGTGTTAGTAGTAAGACCTTCCTCCTTATACTCATCATTCCCCCAGCCCACACCCTCCCTTTCCAAACACAGACACAGATCAGAGATGTATTGGTTTCTCTGTTTTTAAAATAGACTTAGTGGCCCAAGAAACTATAGCAAATACTAATATTGCTAGTGTATTATAGAGATTATGTAGTGTATATATTGAGTTTCAGATTGAGAAACTGGAAGTGCCTCCTCTTTTCTCTGTTGTCAAGAAATAAATCCCCCAGTTTGCTTTGTGGGGAAAAGAACAGGACTTTTTGCAGTCATAGGAACCTGAGTTAGCTCTGCTACCATGTATGATCTTGGATGAATCACTTAATCTTTCAGAATGTGATTAGATTCTGGATGTGTTTTAACATTTCAGCAATCCTAATTTGCTAGTCAATAGAGAAAGGGTGGGTAATGAGAGGAAGAGGCAGTCAAGGATAACTCTGAGATTTTTGACCTGACCATGTGAATGAATGGAGCTCCCAGTTTCTGAGATATAGACACTTTCTGTATTCTGCTTAATATTGTAGATATTTGTGTGCTCATCTTCCTCCTCCTCCTAGTTTCCCAAGGTTTGGGGCTGTCTCGTATATATGTTATCCACAATGCCTAGCACAATTCCTTGCACAGAGTAATTACATCTACTTTTCTGAATTGAACTGATTTTAAATGTACATCAGCCTCAAAATGGAGGCAGCTGTATTCAGAGCTGCTAATAACAACAAATAATGTTTATTTCTATTGCTGCTTGTAATATAAAGCAGATATGGCTTGTTGGCTTTGCTCAACCTGTCATTCTAAAAGTCTTCCCTTGAATACTACAGGATGTCTACCTCCAAAATCCTTAAAACTACTAACCTTCAGACGTTTTTGATACTTTTGGATTTTAGCTTACAAATTCAATCTAGAAAAGGCAGATTAGTTGACATTCTCCTTCCACATTCATTGAATAGAGAAAGCAATTATTATACAATGGTTGTAAGACAGAGAGGTTAATGGGTCTTTATGTGATGCTAACCAAAGTCTAATCTTCACTGTGTTGCCTAAGGAGGGCAAAGAACCTGGGGGAAGGGAAGTAGGTGACTGTCACACAAAACATCTTTCTTGCATTTTGATTTTAGTAAATGAGATCTTGGTTGTCAATTCCTTTTGCTCCCAGCTCTGTGGTTTTCCCAGTCTACTATTTGGTTTTTCACTGGTAGATATTATTTGATAAGGGTGAGTCTTTCAGGTACCATTAGTCTTTGGATCTGCCTCATATTCTCTTCTGTTTAATTTGATCTGGATCAGTCTTGATTCTGCATATTGGTCTATTTTGATAGTGATACCTATTAATACTTGGAAGGTTCGGTGAACATTCTTTGCATTTGACTAAAAACAGACTATAGAATGGTTACATTTCTTAAATTGTTGTGCTTTCTGTTTTTTTTTTTTTCCCCTCCCTGGAAAAAAATCCTGTTAGAACTTATTAAAACCAAATATTTGGCTGTTAGGAGCTGTTTTAGTATTGCCAGTTGAAATTCTTTTCTACTGCAAAAATAAACAGCAGGATTAATATAAAGAAATTTTGGTTTAGAGTTGTAGGGCTGTTAAACTACTCATTTTTCTTCTACTTTGGTCTCATCATCTTATCTGTAACTAATAGAGCATTTTGATGGCGGTAGACTATTATTTAAAAAATGAAAAGAGGGAACATTTCCAGAAATAAATTGCCTACAATCTATTTCTTTATAGTATTTATTCTTGGCCTTCAAAAATTTTTATTAAAAACCTTTTGTGATTTTGAAAAAGGATAAATTTCAGTATGATAATAATTGCAATAGAAGCAGCTCACCTTTATTGAGTACTTTACTGAATAAAGTATCAAGCACCATTTAAGCACTTTATTTGTGTTAACAAATTTTGAACAGGCTGGGTGTGGTGTCGCATGTCTGTAATCTCAGTGCTGTGGGAGGCCAAGGCAGGAGGATCACCTGAGCCCAGGAGTTCAAGACCAGCCTGGGCAATATGGTGAGACTCCATCTTACGATATAAATAAGTAAATGTAAACATATATATTTTAAAAAGTAGCTAGGTGTGGTGACATACACCTGTATTCCCAGCTACTCAGGAGGCTGAGGTGGGAGGATCACTTGAGCCCAGGAGTTTGAGGCTACAGTAAGCTGTGGTTGTTCCACTAAACTCCAGCCTGGGTGAAAGAGCAAGATCCTGTATGAACAAAGTACTGTTATCCACTCCTGTTTTACCAACGAGGGAACTGAGAGACTGGGAAAAATTAAGCAATTTTCTCTAAATTGCTAGTTAGTGATGAATCTGGAATACAATGGCTTTCTCGCTCCTGAGCACTCAGTTTGAACATAATAACATGAATTTATGGAGGATCTATATCCTTACCCATTAACTTCTGAAATAATACAGGGCCTATGGGAAATAATTCTATACGGTATGACATAGTAAAAGATTTTTTATGGGCTCTAATATGTATGCCAAAAACTATAATTTTTCAAACCTGGCTGTGCATCAGAATCACTTGAGGAACTTATAAAATACATACGATTGCTGGGCCCCATTCCACACTACCTTCCTGGATGCAGAACTTTGATATGTCTGCATTTCTAGCCCAGTGTGAGACAGACATTTATGTACTGCTGGTATATAACACATAACAAAATAGATTTTTTAAAAAAGAAAACTGCATATTAGGGAAGGATAATTATGGTTCTGGGGCTGACATTTACAAAGTACTTTATCTGTATTATTTCATTTAATCCTTTTAACAATCTTGTAAAGTAGGGGGGTATTATTACCTTCATTTTATAGGTAAGGAAACTAAATCTTAGAGTAGTCAAGTTAACGTGACCAAGCCCCATGTTCATTGCAGCATTATTCACATTAACCAAGATATGTTAAAAACTTAAGTATTTGTTGGCAAATAAATGGATAAAGAAAATGTGATATATATAAAACATATGTACATATACACTATGGAATGTTATTCAGCCATAAAAAAGAATTTGCAACAACATGGAGTAAGCTGGAGGTCATTGTACTAAGGGAAATAAACCAGACGCAGAAAGACAAATATCTGTATGTTCTTACTTATATGTATAATAGAATCTAAAAGTGTTGAACTCATAGAAACAGAAAGGTTAGATGGTGGTTACCAAGGGCTGGGGCATGAGGGAAATGGGGAGATATTGGTCAAAGGGTACAGACTTTCAGGTATAAGATGAATATGTTCAAGGGATCTAATGTACAGCATGGTGACTATAGCTAATATTAATAATACTGTATTGTTTACTTCTTGAAATTTGCTAAGAAAGTAGATCTTATGTGTTCTCAGTGTGTGCATGTGCACATGTAATACACACACAAAGGGTAACTAAGGTTGGGGATGGATGTGTTGCTTAATTTGATTTTGGTAATTATTATACAACATATACATAAATCATCACATTATGCACCTTGAATATAGACAATTTATTTTTCAATTATACCCCAGTAAAGCTGGGGGGTGGAAATGACTGACAGCATACAAGTAGTAAATACATCATAGAGCCAGGATTTGAAAACAGGTTTGTAAGAATATGAATGCTTTACGTTAAGTGTATTCACATTCTTGTGAAACAGATCTCCAGAACTTTGTCATCTTGCAAAACTGAAACTCTATACCCATTAAGCAACAATTCTTCCTGTCCTACTCCCCCTAGCTCTTGATAACCACCATTGTGCTTTCTGGGTCTATGAATTCAACTACTTTACATACCTCATGTAAGTGGAACCATACAGTATTTGTCTTTTTGTGATTGGCTTATTTCACTTAGCACAATGTCTTTAAGGTCTATACATGTTGTGGCATGTGACAGAATTACCTACCTTTTTAAGGGTGAATAATATTCCATTGTATGTATATGCCACATTTTGTTTATCCATTCATCCGTCAATGGACATTTGAGTTAATTTCCACTTCTTGGCTATTGTGAATAGTGCTAATGTGAACATGAGTATGGAAATATCTCTTTGAGACCCTGCTTTCAGTTCTTTTGGCTATATAACTAGAAGTGAGATTGCTAGATCATTTGGTAGTTCTATTTTTTCCAAATACTTTAAAGTGGATAACTCATAATTCCAAACTCAGTATCTCAAACTTACATATTTTATATTCTTAGCAATCTATGGGATATCTCTGTGTGAATGTCTCATCAGTACTTCAAAATCAACATGTCTAAAACTGAAAACCTCATTTATCCTTATCCTCATCCAACCTGAACATGAACCTTTGGTCATGTTCTTGGGTTCATGGCATGCATTCATTTATTCAGTGTATATTAACTCACTTCACCTAGGTACCAGGCACTGTTGTTGGTGTTGAAGACATATCAATGAACAAAATAAAGTCCTTTAATACTTAAGTTCTGGTGAGGGAAGACAGATAATTAAAAAAGGAACAAATAAATATATAATTTGTTAGCTAGAGCCTCATGGTTGGAAGAGGCTCTCTTTTAGATAGGATGGTTAGGGAAGGCCTCTCTGAGATGACCTTGAAGTAGAAACTTTACTGAAGTGAGGGAGTGAGATGTGTGGATATCTAAAGGAAGACATTCCACCAGACACTCAATATAAGGAGTCTGATGTGAGAGTTTGCTTGGCTAGTTCACTTCCACTAAGTAAATGTGGAGTTAGTGGAAAAAGAGGTCACAGAGGGAGCTGGAGCTAGAATATGTAGTCTTGTGAGATCAGAATAAGGACTTTTACTCTGATGATATGGGAAAGTATTAGAGCATTTTGAGTAGGAAAGGGGTTTTATTTGACTTGGCATTTATATGTATCATGCTGGCTGCTGTTTGAATAGACTAAGTGTACGGGCCAAGGGTGGAAGCTGGGAGATCAGTTTGGAGACTGACAAACTAGTAATCAAGAAGGAGTATGATGCTGGTTAGACCAGGGTAGTAGCAGAGGATGTTGGTCAGATTCTAAATTTTGGAGTTAGAATAAAGAATTCCTCATAGATTATTAGATATGAGGTGTGAGAGAAAGAAAAGAATTGGGATGATTATGTGGTTTTTGAATTGAGCAATTGAAACTTTAGAATTGTTTGCCATTTTCCATGATTGGGAGGGCTGGACCAGGAGTAGTCTACCAAGTCACCCAAGCCAGAAAGCCTGAGCATCATTCTTAGCTCTTCTCATTTTTTCAATTCATATCTCATACTGCTGATCAAATGATATTCCTAAAATGCGAATTTGAACTGAAACAGTCGCCTTCTCATTATCTTCAGGTTAAATAAAACTTTTAATGCCTTTATATTGCCTCTCATAATCTAACTCTTGCATAGCTTTCCAACCTCTCTCTCACTGCTTCCTGACCCAAACCTTTGCTGAAGTCATACAGAACCACTTTCAGCTTCCTGGATATGCTAAGTACATTCATACTTTTCACTTAAAACAAAAAAAATTACTCTATGAATGCTCTCACTCTGGTCTCTTTTCCCTAGAAGAGCCCTTCTTTTAGACTTGATTCAAGTATGATCCCTTCTTTCCAGCCTTTCCTCTGTTAGTCAGATTTCTTCCCTTGGTTTGCCTTCATGTATCTCTTACATGTTCCTCTATTGCTGTCCTTTATAAATGAATTGTCACCTTTGGAGTCACACAGTAGAGTACTTGAGGAAAATTTAAAGTACCATAGTTACTAAAATATTTGGAAAGTAGGGGTATAAAGAAAAATTTAGAAGAATTAATTTAAATGTAGTAGATTGTTGGAAATAGTCTGTCATAGATAGTGATGAAAGATTAAATAATTGTTTGTGAAAAATGATTTTCTTTTCTGCCCAGAAGGAGGAGAAAATGATATTAAGTATCTTTTTGAGGCTTCATTGGCTTACAGCTGTAATCTTGTAGTATTTCTTTAAAACTCACCTCTTTAGTGTGGACTCATAAATCTATTACTCTTGTGTCTTTGGCCTACCACATCTGTAGCTGGGAAAGTTTTCATCCCAAATAAACTTCTTTCTCATAGCTCACTTGATTGACATAATACTAATGAGATCAAAGCTGAAAATTCCATAATTCTTAGCTGTATAATGATGGACTCTTATAGAACCTCTCATTGATAGAATGAGACCATTTTACTCAGAGCAAAAAACATGAGAGGGGGATGATTCTGTCTTGTTCACAGCTGTTTCCTCAGTACCCTGAACAGTTCTAGCTTAGTAATTAATTTGTTGGAAAGATTGATAGTAGACTGACTGAATGAAATATTTTAATGAATAAGGTGAATATTATATAAATTTAACATTATGGGAAAACCACTGAGAAAAAGTTGGTGTGAGTCAGTAAATTTTTTTTGAAGGAAATGATTCAAATCTGGGTCTTGAGCTCCATTAGGCAACCTTAGACATTCCTTCTTTCATGATCCCATACTGCTTTTCACATTGCGTTGCAATCATTTCCATAACTGTCTGTCCTGGAAAGAACATGTCTTGTCATCTTTGTACTCCCTCTAGTGTCTAAAACACTGCCTTGATTGTATCAGGTGCTCAGAATAAAAGAATGAATGAATTAGAATTGGTGGAAAACAGAAAAGATATTAGGTATCAGTATGAATGGTGGAGAGAAAATTTAACATGTGTTAGAAGAATTCACTTGATGGCAAGATTGGAGTTGTGAATAGTAAACTATTAGTCAAATGCCTATTATTTAAGTATTTTGAAAATGTTTGAAATCTGATTTACCATATGAGAATAATTTCAAATTGAACAAAAATACACTGATTTAGAAAGCATTTTTTTATATTTTAATATGTTAACTGTCATGTGAGTTGTATTTAACTCAGGCTAGTTTTGAGCCTGGGGCCTCGGGAAGCATATGTAACTCACATGTCTCTTTACCTTGGGAGCTGTGTGAACTGTTAATATTTTTCAAGGTCGCATATAAGTCATGTACAGAAAACAATAAAAAAAAACAAGCTTTTCATTAAATTAGAAAGGATTATTTTATTTTTGAAGTTTTTATTCTATTTTTGTAATAAAACACTGTGGCCCCATTATTTGACTAATTTTTTCTACTTGTTTATAATTCTTGTATTTGAAATGTTTTTAGTACTTAAGTTTCACTGATTGGCAATCAGTAATTGATGATTGACCAGCCGAGGAGGCTGCTAATAAGAATAAAGGTAATGATAATGCTATGATATAAGCCTCAAGCCTGGAAAAATGGTGGTCTGCTAGTTACTTAGTGTGTATTATATTGAGCTTGTCATGTAATCTCTTCTAATCTCAGTTTATCATCGCTTGAATATAAAATGGAGGTTGGGAGTGGGAATATAAGGAGGTAGCATGTATTGGGAGGATGTTGAGAAATTCGCAGATTTGAGAGAAAATTTGACCAACCAGGCCTTAAGGGGATCAATAAACAGAGTTGCTCCATCAGAAATTCATTATGAAAAGTGCCTCTTAAATACTATTGTTAGAAGGACACAACTTCAACCAGTTCTCATTCATTCAAGACCCACATTCCCATGAGAGTCTGATTGATCAAGCTTGGGTTATCATGATTAACACAGTTGCAACACCACATGGGCTAAGGCGTGAGTAGTTAAAGGAGAAATGGGAGTCTGTATCAAAAGAAAAAAGAGAAGGAATGCTGGGCAGGTACAAACCACAGATGGGTTGCCGTAAAAGCTAACGGAGCAACACATGTATCTGAGGTTGCATTTTTCTAGCATTCCATGAAACTGAATTAAAGTGGAGTTATAGTGTTCTTTTGTTAAATCAACTTCATCAACAACTAATTTAATACAATAAAAAACATAGATTTTAAGTACAGACAGTTACATGAGTTTTGGCAAATGTATACATCCTGTAGTCAGTCCCCCTCCCCTAATCAAGATTTCTATCATGGTAGAAAATTTTTCTCTTTTCTAGTCAATTAAATTTCTTCTTTTTTCCAGCCTGGTCCAGGCAACCACTGATCAAATTTTTATTGCCACATATTAGTACTTCTGTTTGTTCTAGAACCTTATACAGATGGAGCACCCCTAATTTGAAAATCTGAACTCCAGAATGCTCCAAAACCTGAAACTTTATGAATACTGACATGACACTGCAAGTAGAAAATTCCACATCTGACCTTGTGACAGATTACAGTCAGAAGACAGCCAAAACTTTGTTTTGTGCACAAAATTATTAAAAATATATAAAATTAACTTTAGGCTATGTATATAAGGTAAATATGAAACATAAATGAATTTTGTGTTTAGATTTGGGTCCCATCTCCAAGATACCTTATTATGTATCTGAAAATATTCCAAAATCCAAAAAAAAATTTGAAATCATAAACACTTTTGCTCCCAAGTATTTTGGATAAGGGATACTCAACTTGTATAAAGAGAATTATATAGTATGTACTCTTTGATGCCTGGCATTGTTCACTCAACATAATGTTTATGAGATTCATCCACATTACATGTATCAGAAGTTCATTTTGATTACTGAACAATATTCCTTTGTGTGAATCTACCACACAGTCTGTTTATCTGTTCATTGGTTGATGGACATTTGGTTGTATACAGTATTTTGCTATTATGAATAAATCTATGAAATTTATATACTGGTCTTTGGTGGATGTATGTTTTTATTTCTCTTGGGTAAATTCTTAAGAGTGGAATTGTGGGAATGTATGGTAACTGTATGTTTAACTTTTTATAAAACTGCCAAACTGTTCCCAAAGTAGTTGTACCATTTTACATTCCTACTAACAATGTATGAGAGTTCCAGTTGCTCCAAATCCTTGCCGTCATTTGATGTTGATAGTCATTTTAATTTCAGCCATTTTGGTGTATTTGGGATGGATTTCTTTGTGGTTCTTTTTTAAAAATTAACTTTGTTCAGGTATAATTCACATATAATAAAATGAACCCATATTAAGTGTCAATTTGATGAGTTTTGACAAATGTATGCACCCATGTAACCCCCACCATAGTTGTCATCCCTATATTTTGCTCTTGTCCATTCCCCATGATTCCCCACCCACCCCAACAGCACTTGATCTCCTTTCTTTAATTGTAGATTAGATTTTCTTTCCTAGAGTTTCAAGTGCATGAAATCATATAGTACTTACTTTTTTTCGAGCCCTTTATTATTTATTGAAAAATATGTAAATTATTGAAAATATTTTGTAAATTGAAGATAAAATATGCTGTTATTTTTTGTAGCCTTATTGAGGTAATAATTCACATATCATGTAATTCACCCATTTAAAGTGTACAATTCAATGTTTTTAAATATATTCACATGGTTGTACAACTGACACCATAATCTGATTTTAGAACATTTCATCCTTGCCGAAAGAAACCCTATACCCATTGGTAGTCAATTCCTGTTGTTCTTTTTTTAAAATTATTTTTGATCATGGTAAAATACACGTAACAAAATTTACTCTCTTAACCATTTTTAAGTTTATAGTTCAGTGGTATTAAATACATTCATAATGTTGTGCAACCATCACTACCATCCATCTCTATAACTCTTTCCATCTTTTAAAACTGAAACTCTATACCCGTTTAACAATAATTCCCCATTACTTCCTACATCCAGCAACACTAGCAACCTCCATTCTTACTTTCTGTCTATACGATTTTGACTATTCTCACCACTTCATATAGGTGGAATAATACAGTATTTGTCTTTTTATGACGTACTTATTTCACTTAGTACAGTGTCCTCAGGGTTCATCCATGTTGTAGCATGTGTCAGAATTTCCTTCCTTTTTAAGGCTCAATAATATTCTATTGTATGGATGTACTACATTGCTTGTCTACTCATCTATTAATGGACACTTGGGTTGCTTCCACGTTTTAGCTGTGGTGAATAGTGCTACTATGAACATAGACTACAAATATCTCTTTGAGACCCTGCTTGTTAGAAGGACTCAACTTCAACCAGTTCTCATTCATTGAAGACCCACATTCCCATGAGAGTCTGATTGATCAAGCTTCTTTTGGTTATAAACCTAGAAGTGGAATTGATGCATCATATGGTAATTCTAACTTTTTGAGGAATTGCCATACTGCTTTCCACAGTGGCTATACCATTTTACATTCCCAGTAGCTGTGTATAAGGGTTCCAGCTTCCTCACATCCTTGCCAATACTTATTTTCTCTTTGTGAGTGTGTGCGCGCACGTGTGTGTGTGTGTGTGTGTGTGTGTGTGTGTGTGTGTATGAGAGAGAGAGAGAGAGAGAGAGAGAGAGGGAGGGAGAGGGAGAGAGAAGCCATCCTAATAGGTGCAAGGTGATATTTGATTGTAGTTTTGATTTGCATTTCTCTAATGATTACTGATGTTGAGCATCTTTTTATGTATTTATTGGCCATTTGTATGTCTTGGGAGAAATTTCTATTCAAATCCTTTGCCCATTTTTTGAATTGGTTGTTTGTGGCTTTTTTGTTCTTGCTGAATTAGTATTTACTCTTATATGTCTAACTTTATTCACTTAGCATAATGTTTTTGAGATGCATCCATATAGTTGAATATATCTGTAGTTGTTTTTATTGCTTAATAGTAGCAATAGGATATGCCCCAAACAACATTTGCCTGTTTTGGGGCATCTGGTTCCCTTCTAGTTATAGGGTATTATGAACAAAGCAGCTATGAATATTAGTGTATAGTAGTCCCCCCTTATTTGTGGTTTCAGTTACCCACAGTATGGTACAATAAGGTATTTTGAGAGAGAGAGAGAGAACACATTCACATAACTTTTATTACAGTATATTTTTATACTTGTTCTGTTTTATTAGTTATTGCTGTTAATCTCTTACTGTGCCTAATTTATAAATTAAACTTTATCATAGGTATGCTTGTATGGGAATAAACATAGTATATATAGGGTTTGGTACTATCTGCAGTTTAAGGAATCCACTGGGGACCTTGGAATGTATTCCCCGAAGATGAGGGAGATTATAGTACAAATCTTTGGGACATATGTTTTTATGTTTATGGGATAAGTACTTAAGGGTGGAATTGCTAGATCATATTTTTGCCTTTGTACAAAGCTGCCAAACAATTTTGTAAGTTAATTGTATAACATATGAGACTTCCTTTTGCTTGACGTTATTGCTAAAACTTGTATTGTCTGTTTCAATTTTAACCATTGGCTGTGTGGTGGTATCTTATTGTGGTTTTAATTTGTATTTATCTGATGACTAATTTGAACATGTTTTTACATGTTTTTACATGTTACATTTTACATGTTTTTTGGCCATTAATGTATCTTCTTTTGAGAAGTGTCTGTCTAAATCTTTTCCTCATTTTTTTATTGACTTGTCTTACTATTAAGTTGTATTCTTTATGTATAATGAATATAAATCCTCTTTCAGGAGGATTTGCAAATATTTTTTCCTAGTCTGCAGCTTGCCTTTTCATTTTCTTAATGGTGTCTTTCAAAGGACAGATATTTTGAATTTTGAACCAATTTATCACTGTTTTTCTTTCATCACTTGCCTACTCAATATTGTGACGATTTTCTGCTGTGTTTTCTTAGTGTCCTCATTTGCAAAATGGGGGTAAAATGAGAGTCAAATGAGTTAATACACATAAAGTACTTTGAAAATGCCTCATATCTAGTAAGAACTGTATAATGTTAGCTGCTGGTATTGTCACTATAATGTCTTTACTCAGAAGTTATCATTGAGTCTTTCAAATGCTGTCTGTATATCCCGGTCCCATCTCCATTCCTCCTCAAATAATGTCATTGCCATTTTCTTTAGGGGTCTTTTTAAAAAAAAAAAAACACAAAAGACCAAAGCCAAGATACATGTTGGAGAAAGAATATCCTAACATTCCATTTAGGGGATGATTTGTGTTAGATGCTACTGTTTTATAATCCACCAACTTCTCAGTTTCTCAGTGACTCAGTTTCCTTTCATATATTATGTTCTAAGGCTGTGGTCTCCAACCCCCTCTTAGGGACTGGCCACAGGGTCCTCCCCCACCCCTTCATCTGTGGAAAAACTGTCTTCCATAAAACTTAGGAAAGAGGGGGGCTCACAGCAGGAGGTGAGCGGCAGACAAGAGAGTGAAGCTTCATCTGTATTTACAGCTGCTCCCCATCACTTGCCTGAGCTCTGCCTCCCCCGCCTCTGCCCCCAGTCCTGTGAAAAATTGTCTTCATGAAACTGGTTCCTGGTGCCAAAAAGGTTGGGGACCACTGTTCTAAGGAGATTTATAGGAATTTTTGCCATTTCCCTCTCCCTAAAAGTCTAAAGCCCACCATGAATGTCATCATTTCCCTTTCTGGTAAGGCTAAAGATCTGAGTAGCTCACTCTCCTATGGCCCTCTCCAACTTTGGCTTCCATTGTACTTTATGCACACCTTATGTTTCTTACAGTGGATTATGGAAAATGACATTTCTTAGGGTGGCAGTGTTGTCAAGTTTTGCTGAAGAGAAGTTAAAGGCTGTATTCTGATTGTGGTAAATCAACTACATTAAGAATATCATGGACATAATTAACATGAAAGCAACAATAGTTATACCAAAATGGAATTTCAAATGATGATAAACTAGGTCAAGGCAAGATGTTTTTCTTAAAATACATTGCAGTATAATGACACTCCACTGTAGTCATTTGAGTCAGTCGCAGAAATGGAAATAATTGTCCCAATTCTATTCTCTGTTACTTTGATCAAATATTTAATCAGTCTCTATCATTATTTTCCTGTTTATAGATTGAGAGATATAGTATCTTTCCAGCAAAAAGAATATTAGCAATGGGATAAATAGTATTTAGTAAATGATTTGTAGTTCTTATAAGTGTTCAATATCACTTTTAGTTTGCAATTCAGATTTTATTGATCTCTTTTCTAAAGATGTCCCCTCTGTCTATATCCCCAAACTATATCATAGTGCCTGGCAATGAATAGGCATTTGGTAAGAGTGTGTTGAACCAAACTTTTATTTTACCCATTTCTTGAATCTTTTTTGTTTTCCTTTCCAATGGATTCTATATAAGCTTAAGAAATCACTATTTTAAAAAGGGAAGCAAACAAAAACTTATTGCAACCATTGTTACAGTTCCTATCTTTATGCTTTTGTCACTGAATGTTTCAAAAGAGTCATTTGTAGTTACTTTCCCATTTATTTTTTAGTCTTTTGTAATCTAGTTCTTGTTAAACTGTTTTCAAATATGTCGTAACTAACTCATATTTTCCAATTTTTGTTTAATCTCTCCTTATAGATTCTTCTTTGCCCCCTCTATGACATATTCCTGGCCTTTTTCCTCTGTCTGACTCCACATTTTATTTATTTTTTTACTTTGTTTTTAATGAATTCCTCAAGATTTTTTCTTTGTTTCTTTTCTCTTTTCCAAAGAAGATAGCTTATAGAAGGAGGGAATTAAAATAGTTCTTGGGCTTGATTTATTTGCTTTTAAACAAATGTTGTTAGCTCTGATTTTTTTTTTTTTTTTTGAGACATAGTCTCACTGTGTTGCCCAGGCTAGAGTGCCGTGGTGTCATCCTAGCTCACAGCAACCTCAAACTCCTGGGCTCAAGCAATCCCTCTGCCTCAGCCTCCCGAGTAGCTGGGACTACAGGCATGCACTACCATGCCCAGCTAATTTTTTCTATGTATTTTTAGTTGTCCAATTAATTTCTTTCTATTTTTAGTAGAGACGGGGTCTCGCTCTTGCTCAGGCTGATTTCGAACTCCTGAGCTCAAACAGTCCGCCCGCCTCAGCCTCCCAGAGTGCTAGGATTACAGGCGTGAGCCACCGCGCCCGGCAAGCTCTGATTTTTTAAATTACCTTTTGGACGCCTCCATTTGGGGGTTACCTGAACTTCTCATTGTAAAATTAATTGTTGAAGATATTTTGTCCTTATTAGAAGGCAAGCTATGTTTTGTCCATCAGTATATCTCTGTTGCTTAGCACAGTATTTGGTACATAGTTGCCAATTAATCCACATTTGGTCTATGAACAAAGGATGTCCTACTGTCACCTCAAAGTTAACATGTCATAAATTGAACTAATTTGGAATTTTCCTTTGCTTTTATATATACCCCTTGTTTGAAGTCCAGATCAAATGCCATCTCTTTTCTGAAGCTTTAATCTTCACAATAAAAAAATCTATTTATTCTATATCCCTGTAGCAAATTATACTTTTATTGTACCTTCATTCTGGATTATATTTCATTTATTTGTGTATAAAGTTTATTATGTACATAAAATTGAGGTCAGGTACTAACTTCCTACCCCCAGATAAATACACTATATAAAATGATCTAAGATCTTGGAAGAGGAAAGTGTTTAAAAGTATAAGTGTGTCATTATTCCTTCTGCATAGAATGCCCCCGTCCCAATCTTGCTACTTTTCACTCATCCCTCAGTCTCAGTTGAGACTTTATTTTATCCAGAAAGCTTTCCCTGAGCCTTCCTCAAGTCTTGACTGGTGACTTTTCTTTGTACTCCTCTATTATCATACTTTTAACAAATAAGTATTGAGTGCCTTGTGCAGACACTGTGCTAGGCAGTGGAGATAAAGTGGTGAACAAAACTGATATTGTCTCTTCTGTTATGGAACCTACAGTCTAATGAGAAAGACACTTAAAAATCACCAAATAAGTAATTATAAATTGTGATAATTACTATGAAGTACAGGTTTAATTTGAGAATAAACCTAATTAGATGGAGGATTGATCAGGGAATTTTTTTTTTTTTTTTTTTTGAGACAGAGTCTCACTTTGTTGCCCTGGCTAGAGTGAGTGCCATGGCGTCAGCCTAGCTCACAGCAACCTCAGACTCCGGGGCTCAAGCGATCCTACTGCCTCAGCCTCCCGAGTAGCTGGGACTACAGGCATGCGCCACCATGCCCAGCTAATTTTTTCTATATATTTTTAGCTGTCCAATTAATTTCTTTCTGTTTTTGGTAGAGACGGGTCTCGCTCTTGCTCAGGCTGGTCTTGAACTCCTGAGCTCAAACGATCCGCCCGCCTCGGCCTCCCAGAGTGCTAGGATTACAGGTGTGAGCCACCGCGCCCGGCCAATCAGGGAATTTTTTGAAAAAGTATTCTAACAGAAGCTTCACTTATGATAATTTAGGATTTAGCCAACGAATAGGGGAAGGTCATTTCAAATGGAGGGAGTATCTTCAAAGGCCTTAAGAAACAGAAAAACTTGATGCCTTTGAAGAGCAAAAAGGCAGGCCCATTGTGGCTGAGGATGTAGTGTTAACTTATTATACAGGTGAGTAAACTGAGGCTCAAGGAGGTTCAGTGAATATACTAAGATCACCAAATTGATAAATGAGAAAGCCTGGATTCACGCTTATGACCTTCTAAATCCTTAGTGTTCTTTTCATTATACTTTAGCATTCCCTAGTAAAATTTGAACCAAATCTTTCCAAGCTCCGGTATTTTGTTTCTTTTCCAGAATCGTAGAGCATTTTCTTAACCATTTACTATTATTTAGTGGAAGAAATATTTGTATATGAAAGTGATTGCCATCAACAGAAAGAGAATAATCGACCTGGCACTAGGCAGAGATTCTTCCATTGAATTTGTGGCTTCGAAAACTGATTTTAGCATTTGCTTTACTCAGAGAATTTATGAGCCTCCAGAGTTGTCAGGGTTCTATGGTCTCCACTGTCTGTATTAATTTGTGGATTTCTTTCTTTCTTTTTTTTTTTTTTTTGCCAGTGGAATATTACAGCTCTCAAAATTCATAGCAAGCATACTACATTCTGCTTGCAAATATTTAAGATAATGTTTCACAAAATACACAGAACTTTTGGCAGTTGATTTCCAGGCAGCTGATAAAACATTGAAGTGTTAGGTGTTTTTTGTTTTTGTGTTATTTTTTCATTTTGATGTGGATTGGGAAAGGTAGAGAAGGAGAAGTTGTTATAGCACAATGGCAAAGTTGTAAAGATTGGAGTTTTTTATTTGTTTTTCGCTTTTTGTTTGTTTGTTTATTTTTTTCCAGAGAATATTCTCTATTACCCTACAGTGAGCTGCCTACAATCCAGGATGTGACAGTCTACTTGCTTCAGAAATACCCATGTCGTGTCATACCTGTGCTGTGTTCTGACTAATCAGTAACTTGTTAGCTTAGAGACAATTTCAGAAATGTTTTATATAAGGAAACTTCTCTGACATTGTCTCCTTTTGTCACCTGATATTGTCAAAGTGTTAGATTTATCCAAGAACTTTTGCCTCCACATTCTTTCCTTCTCGATGTTCTTTTCGTTAAGAATAATGATTATAACATGAAAGAATGAATTTGATTCTTGAGCTAATTTTTGTATTCTTATGGAGTTTTTCATTTGTGATTTTATAGTTTGCTCCTCTCAATCTGAGGAAGGAAGTAATGTCCCTAAGAGACACTGATTTTTCTTGTTCTGATATCTTTAAACATTGGTTTTCTGAGTGTTTTGCTTCAATGAGGACTGTAGAATTAAGCTTCTGATGACTCAAGTTTTGGGGATATTACGTAACAAATGCATGTTTTTTAATTTTCTAAAATATGATTTTATTGAGAAGTAGAGAAACATTTAATGCAGAATATTTTGCATTGTTAAGAAAACATTTAGTATTTTGTTTAAATCAGTATTTCAAAGTATACTTATTTCCCTTTACAGTGTTTCCCCTTGGACATTGACCTGTTTCTTTAAATGGCCTTCTTTGTTTCTTGTTTGCAGGCAGCTATCAATGGTGTAATACCCCAAGAAAATGGCATTCTACAAAGGTATGTTATAAAGTGCACAACTGGTTAAATGCCAGTTTAGCTGAGCAAAAAGGAGAAATCTGTTAATTTTTTTGTTTCACTTTTTAATAGAGCATTTGATTTTTTGGTACATCAGTTCATTAATGCAGTCATTGTTCTTTCAGACATTTTTATTAATTATATTAATTCCCCTAAACTCTCCAACTTTTAACTGTGTATTATTACAGACTGGCTGATACTATCTTTTAAGGTGGTTTTATTCTTACTTTTAAGAAAGCTTTTCAAGGTCATCTTCTGATTCATAAAATGGAAGGAACTGAATTCTTTAAACCATTGGCACCAAGAAAACGAGACATGACTCAGTAGTATGGTTATCTCCTAACTATATAGGCTTTATCTCCAAGCTTACTAAAGTCTTTTTTCCTTGCTCCTTTGGTTTCTAAATCAAGTATATGATAACTTGCAACAATTCAATTAAGTCTTTAATAATGAAACTTGCCGCAGCATTGAACTACTTTACCTGAAGAATCCGGTGTTAACAAATGGAATGGTTATAGTGGTTTTGTGTCATTGCCAGAAGGTAAAATTGGGAGATGAGGCCAAGAGAACTATAATAGTTACAACATAATTACTTAAGTTAAAAATAAATTCATAACTTTTCTCTCCTTAAAATTGGAGACTCTGGTTCTGGATTAAAAGAACACACTATAAAGTCACAGGAGGTAAAACCATTCTCCCTTCCAAGTGTAGTTTAATTGCTTGATTTTTGCCCCCCTCTTTCCTCTCAATTCAAACTTTGGCTTGAATTTTGGTGGTTGGGATTGCTAAGTCACTGAAGCATGATCTGCTAAGTGCAGATGAGGCAAACAGAAATAGCAGACTAGGAATGAGGTTGTTTTGGAGAGGAAGAAAAGTACTCTTGCAAAAACATCAAAAAATTCACCACGAACTGCAAAGTGTACTTGTACTTTATAGGAAACTGTGTATACTTAGGATGGAAGCAAAATTCTGTTTAGGACCTTTACCACCCTTAATGATTAGTGGTTTTTAGGTGAAAGCAAGGATAAAGAGACTTGTTCAGTCCCCCTTTTTTAAATTGTCAGAGTTTCATCCAGAATAAATGTGGCTGATTTCCAGAGTCTCTACCGACTTATTTTGTTTTTTAACTTTTTTTTTTTGTTTTTGTTCAAAATCATTTAATTAGATTGAAACCCTTGTCTAGAAAGCAAACCAGATGATTATGGGAACTTCCTTCATGATCAGTTTTTTTTCCTGGTTTAGAAAGTTTTATGCTGTTAAATATCATTCCAGTTTTATTTTTGAGTAAATGTTATTACCACTTTTTGTGCCAAAATTTTTTCAGTGCTAAACCCTTGTGGGTTTAGCTACTACATTCTGAGTACATATTGGATACATCTTCCAATTAATAGCATTTGCTATGGGTAAACTGTAGAAATTCCCGCTCCCCTGGAAACATTCCATCTTTCCTGTCACAGATGATTCTTTTTGCTTAGTACATTTTATGACTAGAAATTTAGTACTAAACTGATTTCTCATAAAGTTACTATAATATTTGAGGTTAAATTTTGATCATAGTGGGGTTTTGTTGGTTTTGTTTGCTTGTTTTAAAGGAATGAATCATGTCTACATATGAAAATCACTTGTATCTAGTAATATTCATCAACTATTTCCTTCCTAACTTTGTTCTTTAGCTTTGAAATCACTGTGGATTTGACATAACTGAAAATTCCTCTTATGCGTCTGCTAACCAGAGGAATATGAAAGAGGCCTCTTTGTACTCTCTTACACACTTAACACTGAAAGCAAAAGACACAATGCTAGGAATGGTGCATACAGGGAGCTAAAAGGATCTTTGTTTTGTATGTTTGGTTTTTATAATAAAGTTGAAAATAGTCCGTGTTTATAACTGACTCTTAATTTGTCAGTTCACACCTTAACAAAGAAAAGAGGTATCAAATACCACAGTTTAAAGAACTTACTGTATAATGCAATATTGTCATAGGGATATTGAACTTTTGGGTAGGAAATAATTAAATACCCATAGCACTGGTCAATGTGTTGATATTTAATTCCTTTGATAAGAGGTTATAAAAAATTGTACTAAATATATATAATCTAAAAGAAGTTTTTCTTTAATATAAATTGTTTTTGGAGGGAGAAGAGCCAATATCCTTATGCTTTATAGCTTTTCTTGAAATCAGATTTTTTTGTGAATCCAAAAGAGGGAATATACTTTTTAATATACCTGTAAAGTCCTAAGGAAAGAAATTAACGTTTTTTGAATGCTTAAGACACTGTGTTAAGCAATTGACATATTTTTTCTTCATTTAAAACTCATTACAACTTGTAAGAGGTAAATGTTCATATTTCACATATGAGGAAACTCAAGATTAGAGAGTTTACAAAGACTTGCCCAAGGTCACAAGTGGTGTAGTAGGTCGTGAAGTCTCGATTGTTTCATTTTTAAAGCCATGCTCTCTACACTGTGCTGTCTTCTTCAAGATCATAAGGCAAGCATATCATAACTTTGTTTTCAGATTTTTCCTTTGATTAAAAAAGTTGAAATTTAGTCCATGTATATAATGTCTTTCTCCCATGGCTTTCTTTTTTACAGTTATTATTTTAGTTGTAAACTAGTAAAGGCAGGTATTATTATCCCTTATTTTACAGGTAGATTGAATAAAGTCATAAAGTGACTTGGCTCAGATGATATAGCATGATGTTGATGGAGTCAGGAATATAAGCAAGTCTTCTGGCTCTTTCTCCAAGGCTTATTTTGCTAGACAATGTATTGTTAACACAGCATTTATAATGGTGTAACTTATGCAATCATAAATGCATTCATTCAGTCACAAACATCAAGTATGTATATTTACTACATCATGGTCTAATATTTTATTTATTCAGTTTATTGTCCAGAACATCTTTAAAAATTATTTTTGGAGATACAATTAGAAAAAAGTGTTAGTGAATTACTTGTACTAGTTGATAGCTCATGTTACACTTTCTAAAAATAAATTTTGTAAATTAATAGTGTAATTTTAGTCATTCACTAAGTGGGTGATATTTATTAACTTATTTATTTTTTAAGACCCATACAGGTGTACAGTGTGCACATTTATCCATTGTTCAGGTTATTGCAAACACCTAGAGAAGAAAAAAAATTTGTTTTCAAACCTTGACCATTATGCTTTCAGAATATATAAATGCCCAAGTTTTCTGACTTAGAAGATACTCCTTTTAGCTGAATACTTTCTATGTCTTATAATTCCCATTTAAAACATTTGATTCGATTCACGAGTTTATCTCTAAAGTAAATGCTTTTTTTTTTTATTTGAGAGGAGTACCCAAAGATTTTGCCATGAGATGGACTTTTAGAAATTGAAATGATAAACAAGAGAAGAGTTCCTGTTTACTTTGCTTTTTGTTCATTGCCTTCCGAGAGCCTGAGTGGTTTGTAGAGGGAAGTTGAGTAAAGATAAAAACACTCCTTCAGTTGAGGTTTTAGATCTAAAATCTCCATAGAGATTCCCTTACCACTCAGTGTCTTTTATTTTTAAAGAAATCAGGAATCACTGTGTTGCCCAGGCTGGACCTGAACTCCTGGGCTCAGACAATCCTCCTGCCTTGTCTTCCTGAGTAACTAGGACTGCAAGCATGTGCTACCTCACCTGGCTTCCAGTCAGTATGTTTTTTTTTTTTTTAATTGATTAAATAAAAAAAGAACAGTGAGGTTAAATTATGGTAGTTTTCATAGATGGAAGATTTTAAAAATACATTTGTTTTTTTTCAAGTCAACAATTTTGGATGCTTTGCATTCTTTTGATGTCATTGAACGTTAGTGAAAACTGATGAGATCGTTCATTAACTAGTAAGATTTCTTCCTTTCTCTCATTTATTGGATTACTAGTGAAAAACTTCATTCAAAATTTAAATTTATTATTTTTGATTTATCTTAAAATAGTATAATTATAACTACTGAGAAAATTCCCAAGGGTAACTTTTAAAAAAATCTTCTTTGTGGCTGACAAGCATACCAAATGGTCTGCTCTAGTTAAAAATGTTATACTATCTCTTAGAGTTAGGGCTTGATAAAAGAAAAAAAAATCATCCTAGGAATTTCAACAGAGGGAATTTCGTATAGGGAGTTAGTTCCACGGATGTGGAGAAAATTGAAAGATCAAAAAGGGAGTACTGAGACAACCCAGATATAATGACACAGGAAGTAGCTTGACCATGAAGCCCAGATGGGGGTGGTTCCTTCTGGGTGATGAGGCAAAGAGCCCAGGATGAGAGCAGACTCACAGCTGCAGTTTCCCCTGAGAAGAGTAGGCAGAGCAGGGGCCTGTGTGTCTATGTGGGGTTGTCTGGATGCCTACTGCATGTCAAGAAGCTGTGGCTAGAGCAGTCCTACCAGTGAGAGCCCCGTGCTGACCACCAGAGGGCACAAAGGAAAGTGCTGGAGGATCAAGGAGAGAGGTTGGTAGAGATTGAGGTTAACAGAACTTTGAAGCTCACAGGAAGCACCCTAGGAACTTGGCTTCAGACATATGAGAAAGAAGTCCTGCTTAGCTGATACTGGTAGCTCCGACAGTATGCAAAGACTCTTGTGCAAAAGGTGCTGAAAAAAACTAGAAGCTAACATCAGTGGCTAATGCTTAAACAAAATGGGTGCCACTGTTAGGCTGATATGTCACTGCTAAGGTGACATTGGTAGGATCAATGTGAAAACTGTAAGAAGAAAGTTGAAGGGGTTGTGTGTGTGTGTGTGTATGTGTGTGTGTGTGTGTGTGTGTGTGTGTGTATGTGTATGTTTGCATGTGCTACTGAAGTCCTTGTTTCTATTACTAGTCATAAGGCCATAGTTGATATTTTCAGTTTGTTCTCCCACTATTTATTCTATATTCTCTCTGTCTTCAGCCAGCAACTCAAGTAGTCAGGGTTCTTTACCTGGTGAGGCATCTCAAAGCTTCTTTCTTGAAGAGTCAGAATCCTCAGAGCACCTGTCTTTTTTATTAGTTGTAATTTTTCATTAACTCTTATCAGACATGGCCCAGAAAATCCCCAGGGCTCCAGATATAGTCCATTGTGTAGCCATACACCCCTCTGCCCTTCTTTCTCTCTCTCTCTCTCTCTCTCTTTTTTTTTTTTTTAAAGTAATCAGGACCATTCACTCTAGCCTATCCCCCTCCTTTTCTGGTTGATTCAGTGCCACAAGGAGTACAGAATGGCCAAGTGACATTCTCAAGTTCTATTTCAATGGAAGTCTTGTGGGAACATTGCATCCATGGGTATTATGATCCCTGAACCATCAAAGGTCAAAGTTGCAGGAAATTATTAGACATAATAAGAGGAACCATTATCACCACTTAATTCCCAAACATGTTATCTGATAGTATGACAAATAGCGTGGTGTTTTGGTCACTGATATGAAGCATATACAGCATCCTTTAAGGTAGAGCCCCAAACTTTGAGGTTATCTCCGAATCTGTGTCATACTGAATCTTCAGTAAGCTATTCCATTGTTCTCTAAAGCTAGCTGCTCCTAGATAATGGTGAACGTGAATCTTAGTAATGGTGTACATTACTGAGCACAGTGCTGCACTTTTGCTGTGAAAGGAATTCCTTAGTTAGAACCAGTTTTCTATGGGAAGCCATAGATGAATATGGTATTCCCTAAATACATGAATGATGGTGCTGGCAGAATCACTGCTGTCAGAGAAGTCAATTTCATATCCAGAAAAGTGGCTTTTTCAGTGAAGATAGATCACTGCCCCCTCCGTGATGGAAACAATTTATTACTAGGTCACTAGGGAATGGTACGATATCGGGGACTCAGTCCCTATTATTTGCAGTTTGGGCACTCTATAGTTCCCCTAGCCAGATTCAGCCTTGATGAAGGGAAGTCTATGTTGTTGTGCCCATGCCTAACCTCCGTCTGTTTGCATGGCCATATTATATATTAATGCATTCAGCATCCCCAGTAGCAAGGAAAAAAAGCTGACTGAACAACATCATCTTAGCCACATTACCGAGAACCTTTTTTTAGTGGTAGCCTATAGAGAACACACACTTGGGAAACAAATATATTGTATTCTATGTCCATTTTAAAAGATCCATTTCCATATTTCTTGCCCAGACTTCCGTGTCACTCAATTTTCCAATTTTATTCATTCTAAGTTCTGTTCAGCTGGTCAACCCATTATCTATTGCTTGTGATTCGATGTAGATTTATACCTCAGGTTATCTCTCCTTCCAAATGAAGTGGTTAACCTATGGTGAAACTCTAAGTTCTCCCTACTGGGAGGCTTTTCTTTCACTGTTGTCTTTCAGGGGTATCTTTGATTGAGGCCATATGCTGCAGCAGTCTAATTTTGGTTGGTACCAGCATACTATAAATAGTCACTTTTTCTCTCCCCAGTCCAAATTTTTTCTTTTTCAGTTAACTTAGTTATTTCTTATTTATTGATGGGAGGTACAAGGTACAGCTTTTGACCACTGAACTCCAGGAACTTTACCAAGGTGGAAGGCCCCTGCATTTTTGTGGTGTGTCTTTGCTAATCTCTAACATGCATATGTCTTACTAAAACATTCAAGTACAGGGCATATCTTTATCTGAATTCTTGGGTTCAGAAGTGTTTCAGATTTCAATTTTTTTTTTTTTTAAGAGACAAGGTCTCACTCTGTCACTGAGGTTGGAATGCAGTGGTGTGGTCGCAGTGATGTGGTCATAGCTCACAGTAACCTCAAATTTCCAGGTTCAAGTGATCTTCCCTCCTCAGCCTCCCAGGTAGCTGGGACTATAGGTATGTGCCGCCACACCCAGCTTATTTAAAAAAAATTTTTTCTTTTGTAGAGACAGGATCTCACTGTGTTGCCTAGAATGGTCTCCAATTCCTGGCCTCAAGCTAGCCTCCTGCCTTGGCCTCCCAAAGTGCTGGGATTACAGGTGTGAGCCACTACACTCGGCCACAGATTTCAGAATTTTTTTGTATTTTGGATAACTTGCATTGTACTTAATGCATAAGCACTCCTGATTTGAAAATCTGAAATCCAAAATATTCCAATGAACTCTTTGAGTGTTATGCCAGCACCAAAAAAGTTTCAGGTTTTGGAGCTTTGTGGATTGGGGATATTCAACCTGTACTTACTACTTCTGTTTTTCAGGACCAGTCTACATTTCATCAATTTAATGTTCTGTGGAATGTCTGGTGGTCAAGATCACTCCAGACTTGATTATTGTGACAAAAAGTAGGAGAGTTGATGATCTTTAGGAAAAGACTGTGAAGGTATATTGTATAGCCTGTTAGGTGAAAGCAAAATGCTTGTCATGGTGCTTGCAAATTAGTATAGAGAATAAAAAGTATATGCAACAGCATTTGCTTCCGGTTGTCCCTTCCTGTGTTATGTCCCTTTCTGTGTTATGTCCTTAACTCCATGGATCAGGGAACCAATATGGGATGGCTACTAGTTACTGAGTGTGTCTATTACACATTCAGGGCCTAGGGAAATCACTGCAGGGTGGGTTGACAGATCGATCAAACTTAACTGTGAGTTGATTTGGGCTAAACTTCATTTCCAACCTTAATCTTCCACTTTTGAAAAATCCCCAGGAATTAGCATCATTTCAAAGTTGACATCTAGTAATCCCTTAAAAATCTGGATATTTTCCTCTTATTGGCACACGGATACCTTAATAAATGGCTATAGATCTCTTAGTAGAAGTCTTAGGGGAAAATTTACAAAACACCCTTGTGGCTCTGTTGAGTTATCTTTTGGGGAACCAGGCCTTCCAAGTAATATGAGGGCTTTATGTCTGTGATCCAGCTTTTGTTTAGAACTAGGAGTGACTATGACTCTCTGTGGTGGTTACTGAAGTCAGGATTTAGGCTGCCAAGTCTAGAATTTCTACTGTTTATACATCAAGTAATATTTCAGTAGATATTTAATTTTGTTCCTCAGAAACACCATGCTCAGTTAAACACTACCAAAGATCTCTGCAGGTCAAAACCTTATGATTGCCACTTTTTATCCATGCTGTCCATTAACATAATTGCTCTTACCTTTCCTTATTATTACAGTTCGCCATTTGATCTCTGCCACTCTGGTATCTCATCAGCCCATTAGAAAGTCTTTCTCAGTGTCAACTCCACATGTCATTCCTAGCCACCACAGAGTTTTTCAGTAATACAGATTCCCTTAGTAATGTATTTTTCAATGCTTTAATGTAATATCCTCCAGGATCTCATGGATGATGTAGAGGGTGTGTGTACATTCAGGTTATATATGGAAAATCCATGCCAGCATTCTTGTTTCTTTAAGCATCTGGATTTTTTCTGCATTATGCTAGGAGGTTTGAGCATCTCATCCTCATTAAATGTAGACTCTTTTGAGACTTTGTATTCAGCCAGCAAGCAAACTATTAGAGGTACTTACAGCTGCTTAAGCCAACATATTATATTTGGCTCTATCCAAACTCTTTTGGTCAAACACACTTCAAATTCATTTCCATACTTATTTCCCAGGTTTTTGCTGATAGAATTTATCAAAATGTTAGAATTATTTTGGATATAAACAATGTCTTCTCAGTGAAGACATTGTACTTGTCCTCTTAGCATATGCCTAGATCTGATTTTAGAGGCAGTAAGGAATAGTGGGGAATAGGTTTTAAGAGTAGACATCTCCTTTCAAGGTAACTAACTGTCTCAGGTAAGAGTATTGAAGAGTATTCAAGAAAGTGGAGGCTAGCCTTCTCAGTTACAGGAGAAGGAGGAGCTGTTTCTGCTTATTAAAGAGGCTCAGAGAGACTCTAGGGGGTTCAAGGTTATCCTTCATCTGAGTCTACCCACATATCTTCATTCCACATCCTAGGGTCTCATTCCTTCCACAACGGTATCTTAACTTTTTTAAAAGAGACTTAGAAAGTATTTTTATTCAACTTTCATCATAGTTCTACGAACTGCCAAATTAAATTTTGGAACTAATTCTTGGCAGGGTCATACTTGTAGTTACAAGAAAGAAGAAACTTTTAAAATGGCCATTTTCAAAATTTTGTAGCTGTCTTATCATGACTTGAGCTGAAAGTTAAAAACTCTTGAGTGTATCATTTTCTTCAAGTCTCCAAGTCAGAAGTAGCCATCCTTGAGTCCTTGTCATTATTACCACCATAATAGTTGAGTCAAATGATCATTTGGTCCCCTTAGGCACTTGTTTCAATAGGCATGTCATCATAATTAATTACAAGTGATGATTTTTTTTGTTTTTTAAGAGACAGGGTCTTACTCTGTCACCCTGGCTAGAGTACAGTGGTGTGATCATATAGTTCTTTGTAACCTTAAACTCGTGGGCTCAAACTGCCCTCCTACCTCAGCCTCCCGAGTAGCTAGGACTACAGGTGAGTACCACCATGCCCGGCTAATATTTTAATTTTTTTGTAGAGATGGGGGGGGGTCTCCCTGTGTTGCCCTGACTAGTTTTGAACTGATGGCCTCAAGCCTACCACCTTCGGCTCCCAAAGTTCTAGGATTACAGATGTGAGCCAGTGTGCCCAGGAACTAATAATAATTTAATAATCATTATGCCAATGCATGGCACGGATACTAGTGAGTATTCCATTTTCTGTTGGCAAGGAGCTAACAGTGAATTGAAGGTCAAGGACATAATCAAGCCAATTCCTGAATCCTATGTTTGAAAGTATGTTTCCTGGGACTCCTTTGCAATATTAGCATCCAGTCAGGAATATGAAACCATCTTAAGTATTTCAACAAAGGGAATTGACTATAGGATTGGTTACCCAGGTGTGGAAGACTAAAAGAGCGAAAAGAGGTGGTAACCTGGATATAATAACTGCTGGAGGAAACTCCTACTCTTAGGTTTAGGGAACAAAGGGGTTAACAGAACTGTGAAGCTCAGAGGGGTACCATGAAGCTGGGGATATTTCTTTGAATGCACACTTTCCAGCTGCTGCTAGTGTCTGAGGGAATGTCAGGAAGCTGGTTATAAGCATGCTGGGAAAAAACCAAAAACCAAAACAGAGGACTACCTACAGGAAGATACAGATAGAAATGCATGCAAGCAGGAAGAAGAAAGTCTCTCATCCCCTCCTCCTAACTACTACACTCTATGTAATATCTTCTATTGGAAGAATCTAACAGAAAACCATTTAGCAAAGGCAAATATAGTTTTGCAGAATCCCCAGCCCCAGCATCACAGAATAGGCTATATAGAAGGCTGGATTTGGAGTCAAGAAACAGTTTCAGTGACCAGTTTACTAATATTAGCTGTTTTTCTTAGGTTCTGAGAAATTGTGACAAACTTCAGAGATGTGAAGTGTGTTACCCAAATTCTGTTCACAGATATTTAGGAATTCACATTGGATTTTAGTAATGACATTCTTTTCTACTTTGGATATTTTCTCTGTTCTCATGTTTTCCTTATAAGATTACTTTCTTTGAATCTAAAAATTAGGAGAAGAATAGGTTTTTGTCTTTGGATAAGTGATTACTGAAATATCTCAACTCTGGTGAGATCTAAACTAGTTGCTTTCAAGTATTTTTGTCTATGACTTATAATGAAAAATACTTAAGACTCCAAAGCACCTATAAATAAATATGTAACAGAATTAAAAGCTTTAGGAAATAATACATGGTCCTAACTATTAAGTGACACAATACTGAAAATTTCTATTTCGTTGTGTTCTAATCTTTAAAAGACTGATTACAACTCACTAAATCAGCTATATAATCTAGTTGATAAACACTGTTCAGAGCAATAGTACGAAGAAGGAAAATAAATACAAATATTTTTCCTGCTTAATGTATGAATGATACTTAACTTGGCATGTTTTTGATTCTTGTTGTTGTTCCTATGCATGTTCCCAGTCCATTGTTTTTCTATAAATTCAAGGTGAGAAGAAAGATATTTTAGAGCTGGTCTTGAGTTCTGGTGGTGGTGGAATATATATACCATAATGATGTTGCAACTAAAACATTCCTTATGTTCCCTGCCTCTCCGCCTTCTTCCCAGGCAGGCGGTTGACAATACATACAATAAAATCAGAGAAAAGCCAAATTTTGAAATAATTATTCCTCTTCTCATTAGTTTGGCAAATATTTGAGCGCCTTCTGTGTGTAAAATTTTGAGCTCAGGGTAGAAGATAAAGCCATTAAAGACACAAATTTGAGCAATATCCTTGTAGAATTTACATTCTGTTGGGGACATAGATGTCAAATGATTATACAACTGATTTTATAATTATAGATGGTAGTGGGGACTTAAACCTAGTTTGAGGTAGCAAAATGTGTTCTGAGTTGAAAAACATTCAATCTGAGATAAAAAGTATGAGTATAATTAGCTAAAAGAGGCCTGGCATGGTGGCCGATGCCTATAATCCCAGCACTCTGGGAGGCTGAGGCAGAAGGATCACTTGAGCCCAGAAGTTCGAGGCTGCAGTGAGCTATGATTGTGCTACTGCACTCTGGCCTGGGCAACAGAGCAAGACCTTGTCTCAACCAGCCAGCCAGCCAGCCAACCAACCAACCAAACAAACAAACAAAAGACCCACAAAAAATTAGCTAAAAGAAAGATGGAATTGGGGATGGGTTGAGGAGGAAAGAATATTCTTAGAGGAAATTGCCTGTGTTTCCCATGAAATGGGAAGGATTAAGGTAAAAGAAGAAATGAAAGGCTATGTGTCTATTAGCATAGAGAGATGGAGAATCCAGGAGAGAAGGAGATATCAAAGATACTGGAAAGGAAGATGATAATTCCTAGGTGAGGAGCAGGGAGGGAGAATGAGAGAAAGAGAGAGAGAGAGAAGACAAGAGCAAGAGTGCATTTGCAGTTTAGCTTTTGATTCAATGTTAAGAAGAAAAGGGAAATTTCTCTTGATGGCTTTTGTTTTCTCAGCAAAGTAGGAAAACAATTATCTTTGAAGTCTAAAGCATGAGATAGGGAGAATTGAGGTTCAAGGACAGTGAAGTTTCAAAATAGTCTTTGTGGAACGTAGAGTTAGTGAGTGAAATAATTCAGTGAGTAAGAGTGAGTGAAGGAGAAGGCATTGTTCTTAATTTACAGAGTTTAAAATGATGTTTTACTAACATCATAACAATATAAGGCAAAAACCTAATTAAATGCTAAATGATATGATATTGCCAATAAACATAGAAAAGCAAGGATGAGGGAGAGAGTAATGTGACCTTCAGTCTTTGGGAAAGATTTTGTGGAGGGAGTAGAACTTGAGTTTGGCCTTGACATATGGGTAGGTAAACTTGATTAGAAGACTAATCTTGATTAGAAGACTTGATTAGAAGACAAACTAAGTATGGAAAGGATCCCTAGTGGTATTCTGTAATGATTTGGTTGATGATAATCCTTCTTTTATGTCAACATTTTAGTGAATATGGAGGTGACACCATACCAGGACCTGCATTTAATCCTGCAAATCATCCAGCTCCAGCTCCTACTCCCTCTGCTTCTTCGGCGTTTCGACCTGTAATGCCATCCAGGCAGATTGTAGAAAGGCAACCTCGGATGCTGGACTTCAGGGTTGAGTACAGAGACAGAAATGTTGATGTGGTACTTGAAGACAGCTGTACCGTTGGTAAGGTTTTTCCTACCATAAAGCCTTCACAAATAAATAATATATTAGGCATACATTTAGTTTATATTCTTTCTTTTAGTTGACTGCCAGCAATAATGGGGAAAAAAGCAAATTGAAACTGATAACTTTCTCTTACAGATGATTGTACTCTATTTTTACTATGTTAAAATTGAGGTAAGTCTGAGAATACTTTTTTCTGTTCTATGTATGTGGAATGGTATACAATGCTGTTTTAGGGCTGACGCAAACCAAATATCTAGGAGCTTCAAAAAATACCCTAATTAAGTACATTGCCTATCAGACTTTACAACTGAAGCTCACTCATCTTTCATACTGTGTGTCTTTGTTTCGTGCTGCTATCTCAGAATACCTGAGACCAGGTAATTTATAAAGAACAGAAATTTATTTTCTCACGTTTCTGGATGCTGGAAAGTCCAAGATTACGGTGCCGGCAGAATCAGTGTCTAGAGAGGGTTGCTCTCTGCTTCTAACATGACACCTTGATGCTGCATCCTCCTGAGGGACGAAATACTGTGTCCTCACATGGCAGAAGTCCAAAGAGCAAAGGGGACAAAACTCCCTCTGTCAAGACCTTTTATAAGAGCATCTAATTCCATTTACAAGGGCAGAGCCCTCATGGCCTACTAACCTCTTAAAGGCCCTGCATCCTAATATTATCACATTGGCAAAACCTGAACTTTGAATGAAATACATTCAAACCATAATACTATGGCTAGTGAGAAGTCAGACATGAGACACATTTCCATCACTTTTTCTCTCTGCCACTTGGAAAAATGCTGTCATATCAAAGGAAACTCAAAGTATATGCCTATCATTCCTGGACAGACTTTACCAAGTTACTATAGTTTAACTACGTTGAACTCATATTTGATTCAGTTTATTTGATCTACTTTCATTGTAGAACCGCAAACTGTATTAATTTCTATCTTAATGTAGTTTTGCCTTAATTCTAAGCTCCAGATATTTCTGAAATTTTCCCTTTGTTCCTTTTGGGGGAGATCCTTTCCTAATTTTATTTAATTGTATTAATTGAGACTTGAAAAGCAAGGCTGTTAAATCATTCCTAAACACTAATCAGATTATGTTATTCTCTTTCTTAAAACCATTTAAAAGCTTTTCATTGATTTTAGGATATAATTCATCTTTAACATGGCTTGTAAGTCCTTGCTTGATCAAGCCACTCCTGCCTGCATTTCTAGTTTCATCTATTGCCACTTTCCTTCTTGCTTACTATGCCTATGTCACATTGGAGTTCTTTCAGTTCACTGAGTAAGTTATTAGCCCACTCTACTGTGGGCTTGTTTCTTCTTCTGCCTAGGTTCTTCACCTAGATCATTCACTTCTCCCTGTACTCATTTCTATGCTTCCAAATATTTTCCTGTTCATTCTTGTTTTTCAAATTTTAAAAAATTGTGGTAAAAAATACATGAGATTTACACTCATTCTAAGTGTACAGTACAGGATTGTTAATTATGTGTACTTTTTATCTTGCATAACCTCAACTCTGTACCAATTGGATAGCAACTTCCCATTTTCTCCTCTCTCTAGCTCTTGGCAACCACTTTTCTACCTCCTGCTTCTTAAAACCTGATAACAGAGAAATGCTTTCTTCTATCTAAAACAGTTTGTAATGATGTTTAAACCCATGTTGTTTTGTTTTATCTGTGGTGAAAAGAGTTTATTTGTATAGCTTTCCTCTTATACTCGAAGACATTACTCTATTTTTTACTTTCTCACACTGAATAATCTAGTTCTATTAATTGTTCCTCAAAAGCTTATTTTTTGTTTCTTTATTCCTCATTGTAATTTTATCTGTACCCTCTGTGCGTTGCTTTGAGTGTATGTGATAAATAAGCTAGGTGGTCATTTTATGCTGTATTTTTAGGTATGTACTCACTGGAAGTGTTTTACCTTAAAATGTTTGGTGCATATTACGCTATGGTTATTTTTGTTAATTCTTTAGGGCTTCTTTTTTACTTCTCTTATTCATAGGTAAAGGTGTGTACTTGGACATTTTTCAGTTTGAGTTCATGAACCTTGATCTTTCTACTTTTGCATATTAATAGATAATATTTATGGAGTGCATATGGACATACCTCATTTTATCATACTTTATATTACTGTGCTTTGCAGATATTGTTTCTTGTTTTAAGGGAAAAAAAAAAAATTGAAGGTTTGTGACGACACTGGGTCCAGCAAGTATGTGGGTATCATTTTTCCAACATAATGTGCTAACTTTCTGTCTCCATGTCATATTTTTGTAATTCTCACAGTATTTCAAACTTTTTCATTTTTATTATATCTGTTATGGTAATCTGTGATCGATGAACTTTGATGTTACCATTGTACTTGTTTTGGGGTGCCACAAACCGTGCCCACATATGATGGAAAACTTAATTGATAAATGTTGTGTGTGTTCTGACTACTCCACCAATTGGCCATTTCCCCATCTCTCTTCTGCTCCTTGGGCCTCCCTATTACTGAGATACAACAATGTTGAAATTAGGCAAGTTAATAACTCTGCAAGAGCCTCTAAGTATTTAAGTGAAAGGAAGAATCACATGTCTCTCACTCTAAACCAAAAGCTAGAATTGATTAAGCTTAGTGAGGAAGACATGTCAAAAGCCAAGATGGGCCATAAGCTGGCCTCTTGTGCCACCTTATTACTGATAGGGAGACAGTTTTAGTGGTCTGAATCAAAGATCAAACTAATCACAGCATTCCTGTAATCTAAATCCTTATCTAGAGCAAGGCTCTCTCTGGAATTCTGTGAAGGCTGAGAGAGATGAGGAAGCTGCAGAAGAAAAGTCGGAAGCTAACAAAGGCTGGTTCAGGAGGTTTAACACATTAACTGCTCTGTGAGTTGTATTGAACTCATGCTAATTTTGTGCCCAGGGCCTTGTGAAGCATATATAACTCACTTCTCTTCCCCTTGAGAGCCACGTGAACTATTTTTCCAAGTTGCATATAACTCACACACAGAAAACAATAAAAAAATAACAAATTTTTCATTAAATTAGAAAAGATCATTTTGCTTTTGAAGTTTTTATTCTATTTTCATAATAAAACACCATTGCCCCGAGGAAAAAAAATTTTCTAGTGTGGCAGTCAGTATATTAAGGAAAGAAGCCATCTCCCTAACATAAAAGTGCAAAGTGAAACAGCAAGTGGTAATGTAGAAGCTATAGCAAGTTATCCAGAAGATCTAGCTAAAATAATTGATGAAGGTGGCTACACTAAAGAACAGATTTTCAATGTAGACAAAACTGCCTTCTTTTAGAAGAAGATGCTGTCTACGACTTTTATAGCTAGAGAGGAGAAGTCAACGCCTGACTTCAAAACTTCAAAGGACAAGCTGATTCTCTTGTTAGGGCTAATACAGCTGTGACTTGAAGTTGAAGCCAGTGTACATTGACCATTCTGAAAATCCTAGGGCCCTTAAGAATTATACTAAATCTACTGTGCCTGTGCTCTATATGTGGAACCACAAAGCTTGGATGACAGCACATCTGTTCACAGCATGGCTTACTAAATATTTTAAGCCGCTGCTGAGAACTACTGCTGTGAAAATAAAGGTTCCTTTCAAACTATTACTGGTCATTGTCAATGCACTTAATCACCCAAGAGCTCTGATGGAGATGTACAAAGAGATGAATGTTGTTTTCATGCCTGCTAACACAACATCCATTGTGCAGCCCATGGATCAAGGAGTAATTTCAACTTTCAAGTCTTATTGTTTAAGAAGTACATTTCATAAGACTATAGCTGCCATAGATCGTAATTCCTCTGATATTGCTGGATCCAGGAAAAGTAAATTGAAGACCTTCTGGAAAGGATTCACCATTCTAGATGCCATTAAGAACATTCATGATTCATGGGAGGTGGTCAAAATATCAACATTAATAGGAGTTTGAAACAAGGTGATTCTAACCGTCATGGATGAGTCTGAGGAGTTCAAGACTTCCATGGAGGAAGTAATTGCAGACGGCTGGAAATAGCAAGAGAATTAGATTTAAAAGTAGAGCCTGAAAATGTGACTGACTGAGTTGGTGCAATCTCATGATAAAACTTCAGCAGATACAGACTTGCTTCTTATAGATGAGCAAAGAAAGTAATTTCTTGAGATGGAATCTACTCCTGGCGAAGATGCTGTGAACATTGTCGAAATGACAACAAATCATTTAGAATATGACATAAACTTAGTTGATAAAGCTATAGCAGAATTTCAGAGGATTGACTCCAATTTTGAAATTAATTCTTCTATGGGCAAAATGCTGTTCTTAACAACTTCACATGCTACAAAGTAGTCTTTCCTAAAAGGAAAAATCAATTGATTCAGCAAACTTCATTGTTATCTTATTTAAGAAATTTCCACAGCCACCTCAACCTTCAGTAAATACTACCCTGATCAGTCAGTAGTCACCTACATCAAGGCAAGACCCTCCACCAGAAAAAGATTATAACTTGCTGAAGGCTCAGATGATCATTAGCATTATTTGGCAATAAAGTATTTTAAATTAAGATATATATATTTTTTAGACATAATACTATTGTGCACTTAATAGACTATAGTATAGTGTAAATGTAACTTTTATATTCACTGGGAAACCACTAAATTTATTATAAATAAAGTGTGAATTGCTTTATTGTGACATTCACTTTTTTGTGGTCATCTGAAACCATATCTACAATATCTCCAAGGTATGCCTATACTATCTACCAGCCTCTGTATTACATCCTTTATATAATATAATAGATTGTTTGAGTTATTCAATCCTTGTCTTGTTCTCACAAAAAAGGCATTTATTAGTATTACAGACAATATTATTAGATATAGATAAGTCATAAAAATGATGTAAAATGAAAATAAAGCAAAATAATAAAAAATCTGGTGCATTCTTTGACGTGCAATGGCCTAGTTAGAGTCGAACCACACATTTGCCTTCAAATTGTCAAATAGCTATTCTTGAAGAGAAATTGGCTTCTTTATTATATTTTAATATTATTCTTAAAATATAGCAAACCAGTTACTCAAAAAAACAGCAAGTATATCTGACTATAGATAATAAAGAAATTTCTTCCATGTGTCCTCAGAGAGAGAAAACATCCTGTAAGATTATTTCTTTGTGATTGGCCCCACTTTATGTGTCTTGCTTAAGGTCACAGATCTCATGTGTAGTCATCCTTGGACTTAAACTCAGAATTACTTGTCTCTAAAGTTCACAGTCTTTTCCTTGCATAATTTACCATGATCTTTTAATAATAATTTTTAAAAATTAAGGTATAATTTACATACAGTAAAGTACAGTTAACCCTGGAAAAACACAGGTCTGAACTGCACAGGTCCACCTACATGTGGAATTTCTTCTGCCTCTGCCAGCAAGACTACCTGAGACAGCAAGACTACCCCGTCCTCTTTCTCTTCCTCCTCCTCTTCAGCCTGCTCAACATGAAGATGATAAGGTCGAAGACCTTTATGATGGTGCACTTCCACGTAATGAATAATAAATATATTTTCTCTTATGAATTTCCTTTATATCATTTTCTTTTCTCTGGCTTACTTTGTTGTAAGAATACAGTATATAATACATATAACATACAAAATATGTGTTAATCAACTTCATGTTATCGGTAAGGCTTCTGGTCAACATTAGGCTATTAGTAAAGTTTTGGGGGAGTCAAAAGTTATGCATAGATTTTTTACTAGGGGGGGGTCGATGCCCCTAACATCCTTCCCCCCATTGTTCAAGGGTCAACTGTATATAAATCTTAAGTGTATAGTTGAATGAATTTGTGTAAATATAAATACCCTTGTAACCACTCAGATCCAGATAGAGAATATTTTCTGCACCCTGGAAGTCTCCCTTATTCACCCTTATAGCCATTTACTTCCTCTGACCCGTATCACCTTGTATTGCATTTACCTATTTTGACCTTCATATAATTGAAATCATACAGTATGTACTTTTTTGCGTTTAACTTCTTTTACTCCACATTACATTTTTGATGTTCAGTAATTTATTTTTCTAACTGCTGTGTAGTATTCTGTTATATGAAAATACCATAATTTACCCAATGTACTGGTGGTAGATTTGGGGGCTCTTTCTAGTTGTTTTTTTTTTTTAATCTGCTGTAAACATCATCGTACGTATCTTTGGCATACGTAAGTATTCTTCTTTTGACCTTAAAGTAGAGCTGCTGCGTCATAGGTTATATGTTCGTTTAGAGTTAGCAGGTGCAGCAAAACATTCTTATGAAATGGTTGCATTCCTACCAATAGAACAGAGTTCCAGTTGCTCCCTATCCTTGCCAATGATTAATCTTGATTATCTTTTCAATTTTAGCCAGATTCCTGATCCTTTCTTTTCTTTCTTTGTTCTTTTCTTTTTTCTTTTTTTTTGAGACAAAGTCTCACTGTGTTGTCCTGAGTAGAGTGCCATGGCGTCAGCCTAGCTCACAACAACCTCAAATTCCTGGGCTCAAGCTTTCCTCCTGCCTCAGCCTCCTGAGTAGCTGGGACTACAAGGCATGTGCCACCATGCCTGGCTAATTTTTTTACTTCTTGCTCTTGCTCAGGCTGGTCTCGAATTCCTGAGCTCAAGTGATCCTCCCACCTCAGCTTCCCAGAGTGCTAGGATTACAGGTGTGAGCCACCGTGCCCAGCCCCTGATCCTTTCCTGGTCCTTTCTGAATTTCTTTATTTCTTTCCTTATAATCAATTCAGATTCCAAAGTTCATTTTGAATTCAGACCTTGTAACAGGCTGTCAATCTCTTTTTTCTAACTCAGTAACTAACTGTATTCTTATTTTAGGTTGATTGTCCAAACTCATCAAACTCTCTTAGATGTGTTGAGGATACCTCTGGTATAGTTTGCAACCTGTGTTTTTTCTTTCTTTCTTTTTAGTTTAAGGTATTCCACTGAATAATAAAAATTATTTTTTATTTTTTATTTTTATGTTTTTTGAGACAATGTCTTGTCCTGTTACCTAGACTGGAGTGCAGTGGCACGACCGTAGCTCAGTACAACCTCAAACTCCTCAAACTCCTGGGCTCAGGCGATCCTCCCTACTCAGCCTCTGCAGTAGCTAGAACTATAGGTACGTGCCTATAGGTGCTTGGCTATTTTAAAAAAACTTTTTGTAGAGATGGGGTCTGACTATGTTGCCCAGGCTGGTCTCAAACTCCTGGCCTCAAGTTATCCTCCTGCCTTGGCCTCCCTAAGTGCTGAGATTACAGGTGTGAGCCAATTTGCCCAGCCTTGAAAACATATTTTTATAGTGTTGATTTAGAAGATGTATAATAATGAAACACAGTTATGAATTCCGTATGAGTTGTTTTTTTTTTTTTTTTTTTTTGAGACTGAGTCTCGCTTTGTTGCCCGGGCTAGAGTGAGTGCCGTGGCGTCAGCCTAGCTCACAGCAACCTCAAACTCCTGGGCTCAAGCAATCCTTCTGCCTCAGCCTCCCGAATAGCTGGGACTACAGGAATGTGCCACCATGCCCGGCTAATTTTTTCTATATATATGTATTTTTAGTTATCCAGATCATTTCTTTCTATTTTTTAGTAGAGACGGGGTCTTGCTCTTGCTCATGCTGGTCTCGAACTCCTGACCTTGAGCGATCCACCCACCTTGGCCTTCCAGAGTGCTAGGATTACAGGCGTGAGACACTGCGCCCGGTCCAGTATGAGTTTTAAATGAATTTGTATCTTTTAAATCATCAAACCCCATTTATTGATATTTGAAAAGCAGTATTATTTATCTTTACAATATTAATTAGTCAGAATTGACCATGCTTGGTGCTTATATGGATTTTCAATAACATTGCTAAGGCACCCTTAGTTTATTAGTTGGGACCACTTAAAAAGGATATGAGTTAGCCTTTACTTTCTTATTTTAGTGACAAATATTTTTATTATCAGGGGGCAAATTCAGTGCCATATCGAACTGCTTTTAAATCTTAAAATTAGCTCAGATTTTTGTCTGTTTTAAGAAAACTGGAATTTAATTATATATTAAATAAATTTTTAACTGCCTTTATGTTGCACGTGTGAATTCATGTGAATGAATACTGTCTTATTTCAAAAGGACCTGGTTCTTTTTTTGATAGACTATTTGTTGTATGATGGAAGTTCATGAATATTTTGATCACTCAAATCACTTTCTCAATTTGAGTGAAATTCTCCTGTTCTTTTCAAGGATAAGGATCAGAAATGCTGACTTATCTGGATTATTATTATTATTATTATTAATGTTACATTTTAATTCCATCTTAATATGGAGAATATGACTATGGAAATATTTTAAAGCTTTATCATAGACACATATGAAAGAATTTCCATGGATCACCGTTTGTAAACCTTTGCCTTTATTATAAAATCTGACTTGTGTTCAAGTATGGTAGAGTAAGAGCAGTCAAGCTTGTTCTGTTTGAAAACAAATACAGTTAAGATAGTTACAGACATATTGTAAACAAAATTTGACTCATGATGAATTGTAAACCAGATGTTGTTATTGTACATGTACAATAACATGCTTTTGCTCCTGCTTCTGCTTTTCCTAGCTGTTCCAATTGTATTTGTTCTGAATTATAGTTATTACTTTATTATGAATTATATGCCAATCATGAGTTACACATCATGTACCTTCTTTGTGTTCCTTCTTGGCATGAAAGGCATACTTAAAGTGTAGTATTTGGGACATGATAGAATCTTTTTCTTCTTTCACTGCATTTGATTGATTAAGTTCTATGAGTTCTATGACAGTGTTGCTTGAATCTCTCCTTTATTTTCATCCCCTTTGTTACAGTTCAGGACTTAATTTCTTTCGTTAGTTATTAAAATAATTTCCCTGTCTAATTTCCATACATTCAGTTTCTTTCTTCCACTAGTTCATATTTTCCATAGCTTCTCTACAGTGACCTGTCTAAAACATAAATCTTATATGTCTTTCAGTGGCTCCCTACTTATTAATATATCCTCTTTGATTTGCCCTTTATTATTTTAGTTTTCTGGAAAACTCCTACCCAGTTTTCAAGATCCCACATAATATTTCCTCTCCTGCAAAGCCTTTCCTAACCTCTATGAACATAGTTAAATTGAATCATCCTCTATGATCCCATAAAATTTTGTATATACTTGAAACATGGCTTTTTAAAATGTCTTACCCTTTCTTTGTGTTTCGGGTTTCCCTTCTGAATGTTAACTTTTCAAACTTAAAGACTAGGTCTTATTCTTCTCTAAATTCTTTGTCCCAGTGCACTGAGTAGTGCCTGTTGAGGAAATTAATGGCTCAATAAAGGAGTACATGTATATTTATTAATTCATGTGTCACAAGAAATTTTAAAAAATATGCTTCATTAAAGTTTATATATAAACTGCAATATAATTGTCATAGATATAAATCATTTTAGTGTTATTGGAGTTGGAGAGACAATAATTTCTGTGTAGCAATATGCATATAAATATTACAATGCAAAGAGATGCTCAGTAAGATAATGCAGGTTTCCCACATTATTACCTAGAAGATGTAGCAAGATATGAAAGCAAGTTTAAGACAGCCAAGAACTTTATATCAGAGTGACACCTAGTGGTAATTTCATTGGCATATTAATGTTTTTAGTGTCCTGTTTATTACTGTAGTTTTGTTTTACTACCCAAAACCTTCTGAGTTTTATTTTTTTATCTTGAATAAATTTTAAGAATTATTTTAAAGCATTGGTTCTCCTATAAAATGCTATCTAATGTGAACTGTTGTGATCTCTTTGAGGGTAGGAATTATTGTTTATTATTTTGTCTTTAAGATCTAGCCATGGATTTAACCGAACATACAGTTATTTGTTGAATATAAAGTTTGTTAAATCAGCATTGTCAACAAACCTGCTTTGCTGGACTTAATCAGCATAGCCTTAATTTCTGGAATGTAGCAGAAAAATAGGTCTCTTTTCATTTGAACAATTTGTCTTGTTTTCTCTTTTTAATCTACTTTCTTAAAGCCACTTTTATTATATTGAATACTATTTTAGTTTAAAAGAATCAAGTTGAATATGAAAAGATTTAAAACATTTAACAAGTACATTTTCAATCTGAAAAAGTAGTTCAAGTTATTGCAAACCAGTTTTTGTCCCAAATCTATACATTCAGTTTCTAGTCTTGACTCTGTTATACAGATGCACTATACAATCTTTGGCAAATACCTTGACCCTCTCTGTGCTTTGGCCATGTTTTATGAACAATACACGCTACTTAAGTATTTTTTTGTTATTAGTACATATGAAAAGAAGGAAAGAGTAACAATTTTATTTGCCTTACAAAGGTATCATGAGTGTGAAAGGACAAGAGGATTGATTATAGCTTGTGCTCTTGGGGAGGAAAAACAGCAAATGTTCTGTGTTAGTACCATTGCTCGATCCATCTGCAAACTGATGTCTGTTGCCTCCATGTGAACAGTTGTGTACTCCCCAAATAATTGTAGAATCATTTTAAAACCTGAGTAAGTAACATCTCAAACTATGGTTTTAATGCGCATAGTTGATTTTTATTTATACATTAGAAATAGTTCTTTAGCTTCACATTTTAAAGTTGACATTTGATAATTGTTTGTATTTATGGGGTACAATGTGATATTTTGATACATGTATACATTGTAGAATGAGCAAATCAGACTAATTAACATGTCAGCTTACATAATTTTCATTTCTTTGTGGTGAGAACATTTAAAATCTACTCTTTTTGCAATTTTGAAATATACATTATTATTAGTTATATTTATTGGAAATACAGTTGTTATATTTATTGGAAATACAGTTAGATCACCAAAAGATCACCAGAAGTTATTCCTCCTGTTTTACTAAAACTCTGTATCCTTTGATCGACATTTCTCTTTTCCCCACTGAGCTCCTCCCCCAACTCCCAACCTCTGGTAACCACCATTATACCCTTTACTTCTATGATACTGAATTTTTAGATTCCATACATAAGTGAGATTATGCAGTATTTGTCTTTTTGTGCCTGTATTATTTCATTTAGCATAATGTCTTCTGGATTCATTCATATTGTTGCAAATGACAGAGCTTTGTTCTTTTTAGGGCTGAATAGTATTCCATTCTGTATATATACCACATTTAAAAACTCTGTTCATCTGTTGATGGGCACTTACGTGTTTTCATATCCTGACTATTGTGAATAATGCTTCAATGAATATGGAAGTGCAGACATCTATTCAACACATTTCAATTCCTTTGGATATATACCCAGAAATAGGATTACTGAATCCAGTTACACATTTTTAAATGTTGTACGTACAGTAAAAAAATTTTTAAACAGTGAAGTATATAAGAAAAATTTAGTATCTTTTCTTTTCCTCATTCTTACTTCTGGCTATTATCAATCAGTTTGGTATATAGTTTGAGGTTGCTATTTTATGAAAAGCCTTTAATTTTACTGATTCAAAATTATTGTTTTGTGAACTACTTTTATCCCTCATGTTACTTTTGTTACCTTCAAAGCAAGGGAGTAAAGAATCAGAAGAATACATTTGTTTTTTTCTAACATCTTTATTTTCTGCCATTCCTCTTTAAGTCTTTTCTTCTGATGTTTATGTATCATCTTTCAAGATAACTTTTTTCCTTTTTAAAGGAATAAACATACATAGTGATGATTATAATAATAAATAACACTTCACTTTCCCAAGGTCTCATATTTAGCAATTACTGCTGAAAATTAGGAGGTAAGTTTCAAAAGGCTTTTGTGCAAGTAGAATAGGTCATTTTATTATAGATGTTTGGTGATTACTTTGTGCCCAATAATATGTTACATTCTGGGGCTATATGTAAATAAGGCAGTCCTTATCCCAGAGAACTTCATAGTCTCTGCTGGGTTAGGAACAGGGAGGAAGACATGAAATAAAAGGTATTTATTCATTCATTCACTCATTAATTAATTACTTTTCTCCCTCTCTCTCTCACACTATCACACATACTGCCTACTCAACACAAGTCACTGTCCTCACTATGCTTAGATCTTATACAACTCTTACAACAACACATTGAGGCAGATACCATTACCCCTCTTTCAAAGGTGAATAAACTGAGGCTTAGAGACTTCCTGAACCAGTTCAGTCTTAGACTAAATGTAAAACACGTGATCTTTCCAATGAAATAATTTCTGTTATGAAAAGGAAGCAATTAATTTAATTTTAGTTGTGTGCTGTGAGTGTAGAAAGGAAATAAATAGGGTTGTGGGAATGGTCAGGAAAGATTTCAGAGAGGACCAGGCTATGAAATATGGGTCAGATATGTCATGTAGATGAAGTGAGGAATAATTTATTCTAAGCAGGGGAAAAGCACAGAGGCAGGAATGATAATGATATATCTGAAGGAATAATGAAGAATATAACTGTCTTGAGCATAAAGTTGGAGGTGGGAACTTCAAAATTATGTACTCTGCTCTTTGAAAGACATTCTTAAGAAAATGAAAAAGACAAACTAAAGACTGGGAGAATATATTTACAAAGCACATACCTTATTAAGCACTTGTATCTAGAATACATAAAGAACTCTCAAAATTCAATCTTAGAGGACAGACAACTCAATGAAAATATAGGCAAAAGATTCAGACAGATACTTCATCAGAGAAGACATAGGTAGAACATAATCATGTGAAAAGATGTTCAACACCATTAGTCGTTAGGGAAATGCAAACTAAAATCACAAGGAGATACAACTATATACCTATTAGAATGGCTAAAATTTAAAAGACCGGATACTGAGGGTTGGCAAGAATGCAGAGCAACTGGAAATCTCATACGTTGCTGGTAGAAATGCAAAATGGTACAGACACTTTTGAAGAAGTTTAGTAGTCTCTTATAAATGAAAACATGTACTTACCATATGATTCAACAATTCTATTCCTATGTATTTCCCAAGAGAAATGAAAACGTATACACGCAAAAACTTGCAGGTGAATGTTCATAGCAGCTTTATTCATAATGGTAGGTTCCAAAATAAAAACACCTCAACTGTATGTCAACTGATAGTGGATAAGTAAATTTTGATACAACTACACAATGGAATACTACTTAGTAATAAAAAGGAACAAACTGTGGATACAGGCAACAGTGTGAATGAATCTCACAACATTATGCTAAGTGAAAGGAGCTAGACACCAAAAGCAGTTTGTATAATTCTATTTATGTGGCATTCTGGAAAGGCAAAACTATTAAAGAAATCAGATCAATGGTTGCCAGAAGTTGGGAATAGGGGAGGGAATTGACTGTAAAGGGGGGCACAATGGAATGTTTTGTTGTGTTGGAAATGTTCTTTATCTTGATGGCGGTGGTGGTTGCACAGGAGTATACATTTGTCAGATCTCATCTCATCAAACAGTGCACTTTTAGGATAGTTCAAGCTTATTAGCTTAGTGCACGCACGTGCGCGCGTCTGTGTGTGTGTGAGTGCATGCACGTGCGCGCATGCTGCTTCCCTATCTGGTCATATCCTACCTTTCTAGTCCCCCTGTTTTCCTTTCCTGATAAGCACCAAGTTCTAATTTTATTGTGTTCTACTGTATGCCAAGTGTACTTCTAGTCCCTTAAAGATAGGCCTGGTATTAATATTAAATTGATTTATTAAACTCATAAGCATCTTTAGAGGTTAAAAATACAGTCTAAAAAGGATAAATTAAGCAATTGAGTAGTGTGATAAAAAGCAACCTTGAGGCAGAAGTGATTGTTAAATTAAACTGGTATGAAACAGATGTTCTGTAGTGAAGCCACTGATCGTGGAAAACCCACAGCAACAGGAGATAGTACCCACATGCTTGACATCTGAATCATTTCCTCTATTCCTCTATCTTTCTTATCCTTAGGTTCTATTAGTATTAAATCTCGCAGGAGTGTTTCTAATTTTGTGTGCATAAAAATTACATAGAGCTGGGGGATGGGGTGCTGATTAAATGTGTAATTCTTAGGTGAATCCCATAGTTTTAGATTTTAATTCCGTAATGAGATAGGCCCCACATATCTCCAGTTTTTTCAAAAAACAACACAAGTGATTCTGGTGAAACTGATTCAGGAGCTATATCTTGAGAAACATTGCTATAAATTCTTCTTCACAGATTACTGTCTCATGCATCACCTTTTCCATTTTCAACATAGGCAGTCTATGCTTTCATTCACTTTCTGTTTTTGCTATTTTAATAGCCTCTACTAATAAGATTTCACCTTTTTTGTTTCCCGTTCAATTCTTTGCTCTTCTGCTAGATTGTTTTCTTGCTTAAAATCTATAACGTCTCTCATGATACTAAATATACAAGGTTAAAATCTAGTGCTTAGAAGAAAGACTTTCAGTAGATATTAGTTAGATTGTTCACCCTTTCTTCCTTGAGTTCTGGGATATAAATTGCCTCTCTGTCTTTAAATACTTCATTTGTAATCCCATTCCTACTCTGGTGTTCATTGTACAGAATTTTTTAAATGAACAAAAGAGGATGTGGAGAAAAGATAACTCTCACATACTGTTGGTGGGAGTGTAAATTAAATTAGCATAGCCACTATGGAAAACACTGGAGATTGCTCACAAAACTAAAAATAAAATTACCATATAATCCAGCAATCCCACTACTTGGTATTTATCCAAAGGAAAGGAAATCAGTATATTAGAGGGACACTTACACTCCCATGTTTATTGCAACATATTCACAATAGCAAATATGTGAAACCAACCTAAGTGTCCATTAACAGGAGAATGGATAAAGAAAATGTGGTACAGATACACAACAGAATACTATTCAACCATAAAAAAGAATGAAATCCTGTCCTTTGCAGCAATGTGGATAGAAGTAGAAGTCACTATTTTAAATGAAATAAGCTAGACACAGAAAGACAAATATTGCATGTTTTCACTCATATGTGGGAGCTAAAAAAGTTAATTTCATAAAGGTAGAAAATAGAATGATAGATACCAGAGCCTGGGAGATGTATGTGAGAGTGGGTAGTGGAGAGGAAGAGAGATTGATTAGTGGGCAAAAACATATAATTAGATAGGAGGAATAAGTTCCAACGTTCCATAGCAGAGTAGGGGACTATAGTTAACAGTAATGTATTATATATTTCAAAATAGCTAGAAGAGAGGACTTGAAATGTACCTAACACATAGAAATGATAAATACCTGAGGTGATGGACACCTCAAATACCCTGACTTAAACATTGCAGATTCTGTGCATTTAACAAAATATCACATGTACCCCATGAATATATACAAATATTTACAGCAAAAAAGAAAAAAAATTTAAAAATTAAAAATTGCCAGTTTTTCTGCTTTTATCTATAGCTAATAATTTGCTGCATTTATTAATTTGTCTCATTCTATGTCTATGATATAAGTGTATATTTCATAAAATTGAGATTAGACTATATTTGATGCTTTATGATCTGCTCTTTCCATTTGTAATATTCCATCATGATCATATTCCATATATTTAAAACATTCTTCAACTATACAGTTTTTAAAACCTCTACCATGATTTATTGGACCATTCTTCTTTTGCTGGTTATTTTGAATTTGTCTCTATTCTTGATATTTACTATAATATATTACAGTGAATCTTCTTGAACCTCAGTGGTTATTTTCCTTAATATAGATGCCTAGAGGTATGATACTGAGTGTACATTTTTTTTTTTTTTTTTTGAGACAGAGTCTCACTGTGTTGCCTGGGCTAGAGTGCCGTGATGTCATCCTAGCTCACCGCAACCTCAAACTCCTGGGCTCAAGCGATCCTCCTACCTCAGCCACCCGAGTAGCTGGGACTACAGGCATGTGCCACCATGCCTGGCTAATTTTTTCTATATATTTTTAGTTGTCCAATTAATTTTCTAATTTTAGTAGAGACGGGGTCTCACTCTTTCTCAGGTGGTTTCGAACTCCTGAGCTCAAACAATCCCCCCGCCTCGGCCTCCCAGAGAGCTAGGATTATAGGCGTGAGCCACTGCACCCGGCCCCTTTTTCATTTCTGATTGAGCTTATTTGGGTCCTTTCCAAATGGTGCTGGGAAAACTGGATAACCACATGGAGAAGAATGAAACTAGATCCTTATCTCTCACTATATACGAAAATTAACTCAAGATGGATTAAAGGGTTAAATGTAAGACCTGAAACCATAAAAATTGTAGAAGAAAATGTAGGAAAATTCTTCTAGAGATTGGCCTATGCAAAGAATTATGAGTAAGACCCTAAAAGCAAATATAGCAACAACAAAAATAAATGAATGGAACTTCATTAAACTAAAAAATTTCTCCACAGCAAAGGAAATAATCTACAGAGTAAATAGACAACCTACAGAATGAGAAAAAATATTCATAAACTATACATCCAAAAGGGTCTAATATCCAGAATCTTCAAAAAACTCAAACAAATCAGCAAAAAAAAAGCAAATAACCGTATCAAAAAGTGGACAAAATACATGAACAGACTCTTTCAAAAGAAGATAGACAAATGGAAAACAAACACATGAAAAAATGCTTATCATCACTAATTATCAGGGAAATGCAAATTAAAACAACAATGAGATACTACCTTACCCCTGTCAGAATCTACATTATTAAAAAGTCAAAAAACAATAGATGTTGGTTTGGTTGCATTGAAAAGGGAACACTCACACACTGTTGGTGGGAATGTAAACTTGTACAAGCACTTACGGACAGTAGTATAGAGATTCCTCAAAGAACTAAAAGTAGACCTACGATTTGATCCAAAAATCCCTCTACTGAGTATCTACCCAAAGGAAAAGAAGTCATTTTATAAAACTGACACCTACACTCAAATGTCTATCGCAGCACAATTCACAATTGCAAAGAAATGGAATCAACCTAAGTGCCCATGAACTGATGAGTGGATATAGAAAATATGGATTATATATACCATGGAGTGCTACTAAGCTATAAAAAGGAATGAAATAATGTGTTTTGCAGCAACTTGGATGGAACTGGAGACGATTATCCTAAGCAAGTATCTTAGGAATGGAAAAGCAGATAACACATGTTCTCACTTATAAGTGGGAGCTAAATGAAGGATATATAATGGTCATAAAGGGCAGTAACGGACATTGGAAACCAAGCAGGGAGGAGGGTTAGAGAGGGGTGAGGGATAAAAATCTACCGACTGAGAACAATGTATGCTATTCTGGTGATGGAGACACTGAAAGCCCTGACTTTTGCATGCTACAATTTATCTACATAACAAAAAACAGTTGTACTCCCAAAATTTTTTGGAATAATAATTTTTAAAAAAACCTAATAAATAGAGCCAGGGAAGACCATGAAGGGAAGGTTTTCATGCACTAATGTCTGATAACAATAATTGTCACAAAACACTCTGTAAAAATCATAATCTTGCACAAAGGCCATTGCAACTTTATTAAAAAAAAAATACTTCTACAAGAATATCTTCCCAGCAACTTTTTGTCTAATCTTGGAATGGCATTATCTCTGTTATTGATACTTGTAGCCAAGGATAATTATCTCAAACAATTATGTAATCTTCCTCATTTTTCCTTCAGAAATCTTTATCTTCCTTTATCTCCCAGAATATGCATATAGTTTACTATCCACATGTATTCCCATTGCAATGCCTATTCCCAAATAAACATCATTTCCTTTGAAAGAGTCTTCCTTACTGTTATTTAGTGGACAAGTGTTTGCAAGCAGCAATTTTCTAATTCTGCAATTTCATCTGCATTTATTAGCTGGTATGTTTGATGAATAGAATGACCTCTTCTCATACATCGAGCATATTTGGTAACCCTGAAATACACTTCATACAAGAAAGGAAGGATAAGTGCTTAATTCTTTACCTTTTATGGTACCCTAGCAGCTTTGCATGCTATCTAATGAGTTTTATTTTGTTTTGATCTTCATCTCCTTCCCCTTTTTAACTTATGAACTCACTGTTGATTCTTACATGTTCATGAGTTTTACTAAATTGCAGTCTTTATTCTTTCTGATGCTTAAATTGTCCCATCTTTGGTGAGTGGGAGCCTCTTCAAACATGCTCTTGTGTTCTTAGGATGTGATTTCTTCATTGACATGTTATTAAAAGTATGCTGTTTAATTTCTAATTATTTTTGTATTTTTGATATTTTATTATTCTTATTCATTTCTAAATTACTTTCATTTTGATCTGAGAACAAACTGTTTAGGATTTCAATCTTTTAAATTTACTTATTTATTTTCAAGATGGGATTTCACTATTTTGTCCAGACTGGACTCACTCCTAGGCTCAAGCAATTCTCTATCTCAGCCTCCCGAGTAGTGGGAACTACAGGTGTTTACCACTGTGACCAGCTCCTTTAAAAGTATTTAATATTTATTAATTCTTGTTTTAGAGCCCAGAATATGCTCTCTCTTGGTCAGTGTTCCATGTGCATTTGTAAAGAATATGTTTGTGCTCTTGTTAGGAATAGTGTTCTATAAATATCTTTAGGTCAAGATATTTATTATATATTTATATGTTGATGATGTCATTCAATTCTACATTGTTGCTTAATTTGTCTACTTGCTCAATCAATTGTTGAGAGAATGGTGTTAAAATCTCCAATTATGACTTCATTTACTTTTCTACCTAATTTTGTCAATTTTTGTTTCATGATTTTTGAAGCTCTAGTATGTGCATGTGCATTTATGATTATTATGTATTACTGATGAATTGAGCTTTTAATAATTGTGATCTCTGTTTCTGGTAATGGTCTTTCTCTTGAAGTCTATTTGAACAGATATTAATATGGCCCTTTAGTCTTCTTGTACTTACAATTTATATGATATATGTTTGTTCATCCAATTACTTTCATCCTGACTGTGTATTTATAGTTAAAGTTGTCACTTGTAGGCAGTATATAGTTGGATATTACTTTTTATTCCATTCTAACAATATCTTCCTTCTTTTGTAATCCTCATTTCCATTTTTTCTTGTTTTATTTTGTTGGTAAGACCTCCAGTATAGATGCTCCTTGACTTACAATGTAGCTATGTCCTCATAAATCTAATGTATAAATAAGTTGAAAATATCATAAGTCAAAAGTCCATTAAATACACCTAACCTACCAAACACCATAGCTTAGCCGAAACCACCTTAACCATGTTCAGAATACTTACAGTAGCCTACAATCTGGCAAAATCATCTAATACAAAGCCTATTTTATAATAAAGTGCTGAATATCTTGTGTAATTTATTGAATACTGTACTGAGATACTGTTCTTAGCTTTTTCTGTATATATATGTTAAATTTATCAAATGGTTTTATTGATCTACTAAAATTATCATTTTTTTCAGTATTCTTATTTGAATTTGGAGTATAAAAAATGTTAGTTTTTTATTATTTGAAATAATTTGTAGATGGACAGAATGACCTCTTACATGAAATTTTGGAAGCACACACATAAAATCATTTGAACCTGGGGGCTTTATTTGTTTGATTTTTTGGTGGGCTTTGAGGAGGTCTTTGTTTAATACTTCAATTTATTTAATGGTTATTAATTTATTATTCAAGTTTTCCATTTGCATTTTAATTTCAAATTAAATTTATCAACTTTATCTAGTTTTTCATATTTATTGGCATATCATTAGTCATAACTTCAACCTGTGCTGTATTTGTAGTTGTTTACATTTATTTCCCTTCTTTTGTGTAATTTAAAAAGGCCTAGCTTATACTCCTCCAAGTGAGGGGAGGGAGATGATCCCAGGATGGAGAACCTCTGGGCCGGGCCTCTTTCATTCATGTGGTCCTCCATCCCTTCCCATTTCCTATCAAGTGGTCCATTCCTGGGATCCTTCTCTGGGCAAAGATCTTTTTAAGGAGTTGTCTCTCTCAGCTGCCATTATAAATATGTGGGGGATGGGTGGAGAGGTGGAGGAGTAGAAAAAAGTGTAAAGAAGTGAGGGATGGGAATGTTCAGGGCGCCTCCAGCCTGCCTGTATTGTAGTTTTTCATCCTAACCCCCACTGAACTCCTGTGCTACCTGATGGTATTCTCCCCCATTCTGTTGGTTCTAGGCTGGCTCTGTTTTACTTTTACAAAGAAATGGGCAACAACATCTTAGGGTAGTGTTGTGGAAATAAAATGGACACCAGTAGACAGCTCTTTGCCAGCCTTTCAGGCAGCCCTGTCAATGCCTCTCAGTCTTCTGCATTAGGTTGTTGTTTTACTCTCAACACCCTTCTCCCACTTACACTAGGCCCTAAAGTCGCTTTCTCTCGCTACAAGCTTCTCATCATTTTGGTGTAAAGTCCTGGGATTCCTCAACTTTTATCTCATTTCTGTGCCATCTTCAGTGTTTGGTTTTAGAGGAGGTAGCTTTGTTAATTTGCTATCTTTTCTGCAACAACCAGTAGATTGTTTGTAAAATAGAGAAATTTACCATGCACTATAATCAATTATTCTCTAATCTTTAAAAAAACTTATGATTGTTTTCACTGATGACCATCAAATTTTTTTTCTTTTTTTTTTTTTTACTTCATCTCCTGGGCACATGGTAAGGATTGCATTTCCCTGAACCTTTGCTGAAGTTCCATGTAGCCATGTGATACACCTTGCACAATAAATGGTGAGTGGCAGTCTACATATCACTTTCTGTGGAAGCCCTGAGAGTCAGTGAATAATTTGACATTTTCTCTTTTACCATTGGCATGGTGGCCAGCCATGCTCTAGTTCAAGGTCTGGCAAACTTTTTCTTTAAATGATAAAATAATAAATAATTTAGGCTTTAAGGCCCTATGATCTCTGCTACAACTGCTCAATTCTGCCACTGCAGTGAGAAAACAGCCATAGGAAATACATTAATGAATGAGCATGACTGTATTCCAATAATACTTCATTAATAAACATTGAACTTTGAATTTCGTACAATGTCTACATGCCACAAGATATTATTCTTTTTAAAAAGGATTTCAACTGTTTAAAAATGTAAAAACCATTCTCAGCTGCTGGGTCATGCAAAATCAGGCAGCAGTCCAGATTCGGTCCACAGTGTATAATGCATTAGTCCTTTTCTAGATGGAGGATTTTCCAAAAACCTGATTTCCAGAGGGAGGGTAACACAGAAAAAGCCCCCACCGACCCATAAAGAATATCCAGTGTGTGTGAAAAAGAAAACTTGTTATTTTAAGCCACTAATTTTTTAAAAAAAAATTACAGCATAATCTAGCCCAATCTAATATACTAGTTTTGTTTTGAAATGATAAAGCAGCAATGAATAACGAGAAGACAAAGGCTAATGTAAAGAAAGCGAGAGGGATGCTGAGAAAGACAGGGAGGAGTCTGAACTGAAAGTTAAAGAGCTCATTACAGTTCTGACAGATCGTCCATTCTTTTCATCTGAACTCCGTATCTTTACATGCTGATCATCTGCCTATTACACAATAATGTATCTTTTACTGTTTCTGGGATGCTGGAATGTTGATTATTTCAAATAGCTAAAAAAAAGAGAGAAAGTCATGGCAGTATTTTAAAGCAGATCTGAAAACTGCGTCAGAAAGTCAGGAAGGCCAAAATAAGGAGCTCTGTTAAGAGACATTCCATCAACAAAAATATCTCTTCTCTTCTCTGCCATGGCAACTCCAAAATAGTAAAGAATATGTAATATGAAATATCCTTATTTGAACCAGGATGCTGAGAATCATGCAGCCAAAAAATGTCTATTTTGGTGGCAAGAAGGGGCAGATTTTGAAAAGAAATTGTCCCGATTCTGTAGCATTTGCTGAATTTTCCCAATTGTTAGTGGCAGAATTCCAGAGACATTCAATGTATCCACTTTCCAACAGCTTATAATTGTACATCCATCTTTTGTGTCTTTGTAATTGTTGGAGCCCCAATTCTAACAGGGTTGATGTGCATTAAATAATCTTTTTCTTTGGACTTGTCAGAGCAGGAAAGAGAAGAGATGTTGCACTTGTCAGAGCCTCCTGCCCTAGAAATGTCGATGGGCAAACAGTCCTTATTTGATCATTTTTGGGGTGAGGGGAATGAAAATAAGTTGTGTGCAGAGGCTCTAACTCCCTCAGGGCAGCTGAGTGGGAGGGAGAGGCTCTTTGGAAAACCTACAATTTATTCTTACAGAACAATGTAGCCTCTAAGAAGTCAAAAACATTTGGAGAAAGTGCAGAAATGAAAAGCATTATTGTGTGAGGTTCAAACTCCCAAGAAAAAAAAAGGTGTTTTATAAAAGTTCCAGAATTTACTTTTTGTCTTGGAAATCCTCTGGGCTACAGTGATATGATTTGTTTAAAATATTGCACTTAAATATTTAAATGTAGCAGGCCCTATGTGTTTAATTTCTTTGTTTAACTGATGCATAGTTTCCCAACTATGTAGTGACTGGTATAAAGTGTGAGGCTGTTCTATATTTATGTGGTTCAAATTTCCAGAGTATTTGGATACTGCCCTTAAATATGTACAGTATTATTCCTTTGCAGCAATGCTGGCAATGCCCAAATATATTAATATTATATCCCCATAGTCCATTTTCCTGACATGTGGTCAACAAAGAGAAAAGTAAATTAAATTTGTCAAGTCATTTATCAGAAATGCAGGGACTTCAGAGAATTACAAATTAAAATTTCCATTCATTATGTAGAAAGTCAGATGCCTGGTAAATCTTATATTTATTTGTATCTTAAATACTTACACCTTCAGTATTAATATATGAATTTTTTGTGCAATGTCATTATATGTAAGCTGATGGAATTACAGTCATTTATTAGCATGAAACACAGAACAAGCAGTAAGAATTTAAAAAATAATTGTTTGGCTGTTTTTGTATCAGAAACATTGAGAAAAAAGTTTTTGAAGAAAATAAAAGTAAAATGTTACTCTCCAGTGAATCATTTTACACAGAAATGATTCTGTTGTCTAACAAAGGTTTGGTTATACTGGTCCCCTGTGGCGCCAATACATTGTTCTCAAGTGTAGAGAGGCAAATGTGGATGCCACGGTCTGGGCATGACCTCACTGAATACATAGGACCTCTCCCTGGGGCAGACCTTCACTGGAGTGAGGTCAGTGACAGGAATTTGGCCTTGAAGAAATCATGAATTGCTGTTCAAGTCTAGAATCTGAAAGGGCACTTTTTCTACCAATCAACCTTTATTAATCCCTAGGAACGTTACACATATTTTAGACAAAGTAGTTCCCACTCCTGGAAATTGAAGCCCAGGGCAAAAGTGAATGAAACAATAGAAAAACAGCCTGAGAGACAAAAGAAATCTAAGGAGAGTTTATATTGTAAAGCACATATTGGATTCTATAACATATAATGCTCAAAGTAAACATAATTTTAAATGATGCAGATGTTTCCAAGATAAAAAGCATTTTGTGGTTCTGAGAGTTCTTAGGAAGCTGCACAGACTCTTATAGTTCAGATATGATATAATGTTTCTGTGTATTCTATAGGAATTTATTAATCCAAAAGATCCTGTACAGCTTCCTGAAACACTTTATCAACCCTAGAAGAATGTTTCCTAAAAGATGGCCTTTTTTTTTCTCTTTTGGTTATGGCTTAGTCTAATTTTAGAGAAGGCAAGTGTTACAGGCTAAATTGTGTTCCTCCCAAATTCATATGTTAAAGCCCTAAGCTCCAGTACCTCAGAATGTGACTATATTTGGAGATAAGACCTTTAAAGAGGTGATTAAGTCAAAATAAGGCTTGTAGGGTGGGTCCTAACGCAATCTGACTGGTGTTCTTGTAAGAAGAGGAAATCCTGAATACAAAGAAACACTAGAATGCATGTGCATAGCGGAAAGACCAAGTGAGGACACAGCAAGAAGGTGGCTGTCTGCAAGCCAAGGAGAGAGGCCTTGGAAGAAACCAAGCCTGTTGACACCTTGATCTTGGACTTCTGGCCTCTAGAACTGTGAGTAAATAAATTTATGTTGTTTAAGCCACTCAGCTTGTCGTATCGTGTTATGCCAACTGTAGAAAACTAATACAAGACACAATAATGCTTTACCTTTTCCCAAAGGTGAGAGATCATTACTGGGAAGAAAATTAACTGATCACAGGGCAAACCAATGAATTTTTAGATAGGCTTTTTGATTTGTTTTATGTGGCTTCAAATCCTACTATAGTCTTCATTGAAAATGTTAGGATGAAGAGATCAGGAAACCAAATTTTAAGACCATTCATATAGAAAAAGCATCCACTACCTTACCACAAATCCAAGAGAAACAAATCAATGCTTTTAATCTTAAATATTTGAGTCTTTCTGATAATCTGGTATCCCAAAATGTTCACCTATCCTGTACCAACTTTAATATTAAAAATGTGTTCTAAAGGAAAATGGACTTTTATTTTATTGAAGACCGGGCGCGGTGGCTCACACCTGTAATCCTAGCACTCCGGAAGGCTGAGGTGGGAGGACTGCTTGAGTTTCAGACCAGTCTCAGCAAGAGTAAGACCCCGTCTCTACTAAAAATAGAAAGAAATTAGACGGACAACTAAAAATAGAAAAAAAAAAATTAGCTCGGTGTGGTGGTGCATGCCTGCAGTCCTAGCTATTCTGGAGGCTGAGGGAGGAGGATCACTTGAGCTCAGGAGTATGAGTTTGCTGTGAGCTAAGCTGATACCACGGCACTCTAGCCTCATCAGAACAACAGAGCAAGACTCTGTCTCAAAAAAAAAAAAAAGACATTATTTTACTGAAAAACATTAAATATATTTGTATATTTCAGCAAAATGGAGCTATAGCTATTATTAAATATTTGCATTTCAAAGGTACATGAAGGAAAATATGCAGAAGTTAATAAAGTTTCCTTTGGTCACACAGGTCAAAATCTGCAATAAGATAAAGATTTTTATTTTTTTGAGATTTATTTTTGCAAACGTGTGGCAGAAGGAAACCCAGTTAAGGCATCTCGCTACACACAAGGTGGAGTCAGAACGTGGGGCATATCTGGAGCAGGCCTGGGGAGATTAGGATGGCCTTGCTCAAAGCTTGTGGGTATAGGCTGGATTGTCAAAAGCCAGAGGATTGTCTCAAATCGGAATTAAGGTCAAACACACACACCAAATCCATGCTTCTAATCCACACGCATACCAGAAGTCTAGAAGTCAATGGCATAGTCCCACAATAAGATTAGCTGAGCAGTTAAATCCAGGAGTTGGGTGGAAGGAACAATGCCCCAAAGTAATCACAGTTCACAAATGAATGAATTTAAGAAGCTGAGTTATAGTAGTAACTATCAATTCACAATCACATATGTAAAAAACATAACCTGTATAATCTTTCTAGGATTGAAATTAATATCCACTGTGAACACTTATTACACAGAGTGGCTGAAATATTATCTCAGTTAATTCAGGGTTTCACCATCCCTTTTCCCAAACTTGCGGCCAATTTCAAGGACTGTTTATATAGTTACACAGTATCACTGTTTATATAGTGTGAGGGGATCTGAGGTTTTACAGCTGAGCTGGGTTGTTTTGACTAATTCATCCAGGAATGCTCTGAGACAGACCTTTCTATCTGGTCCTTCTTATCAGTCCTTGCAGGTTGCTGCTGAACTATGTCTTGGTCTTGGGAAATGTTTGGTTGCTAGTCCTCCCCCTAGGGGCCATGGGGTCTCCATGAGCTGTCTTACTCTCTCTGCCTGTACATTCCCTGCAGCCGCCAGTATCACCCCACTGGTTCTGGAATTTATTAAGTCGTAGAAGCTCAGAATCTCCCTGTTTTCTTGAGTATTATATGAGAACAGGGACTCCACCTCTGTCATTCTCCATTTCTCCTACCCTCCTACCCCAAACCCTGGATTTGGTTTTGAATAATGTTAGGGCGCTAGGTATAGGACTGACCTAGAGACCCAGAGTCCAAGTCCTTTGCTTGCATTTTCTGTTTCTTTTCTTCCCCCAGTCCTTACCATTCTGAAATATGATTTCCAAACAGAGTCATAAATACTGCCTCTAACTGACAATATGAACTCACAAAGGTATTATTAATAGCATATATTTATACCCTGAATTATTTTCCCCCAGTTTTGTTAAGGTATGGTTGTCAGATAAAAACTGCATAAATTTAAGGTGTACAGCATGATGCTGTGAAATGATTACTACAATCAAGCTAATTAACATATTCATCATCTCACATAATTACCTTTTCTTTTGTGGAGAACACTTAAGATCCACTCCTCGCAAATTTCAAGTACACAATGCATTATTATTAACTATAGTCACCATGCTATACATTAGATTTCCCTAATTTATTTATCTTATAACTGAAAGTTTGTGTCCTTTGACCAGTATCTCCCCATTTCCCCCACCCACCATTCCCTGGTAACTACTCATTTACTTTCTGTTTCTAGGAGTTCAACTTTTTTAGATTCCACATGTAAGTGCAATCATGCAGTATTTGTCTTTCTGTATCTGGCTTATATCACTTGGCATAATGTTCATAATGTCGCCCAGGTTCATCCACATTGTCATAAATGGTAGGCTTTTCTTCTTTTTAAAAGCTGAATAATATTCCATATAATTTTATGTGTGTATATGTGTATATATATCCTGTATATCTCATATATATATATATATATATATATATGCTATTTTCTTTATCTATTCAACCTTCAGTGGACACAGGTTATTTCCATATCTTATCTATTGTAAATAATGCTGCAATGAACATAAGAATGCAGATGTCTCTTTGAAATAGTGGTTTTATTTCCTTTGGACACAAGCCCAGAAGTGGAATTGCTGTATCATTTGGTAGTTATATTTTTAGTTTTTTGAGGAACGTCCATACTATTTTCAATAATGGCTATACCAATTTATATTCCCACTAATAGTATATACATTGTTCTCTTTTCTCTATATCCTTACTAACATTTTTTACCTTTTGCTTTTTATAATCTTAATAGGTGTGAGATAATATCTCAATATGGTTTGATGTGCATTTCTCTGATGATCAGGGATGTTGAGCATCTTTTCATATACTTGTTAGCCATTTGTAAGTCTTCTTCAGAAAGATATCTATTCAATCTTTCCAGTCTTTCATCCACTTTTAAAATTGGGTTGTTTGTTTGTTTGTTTTTGCTATTGATTTATATGATTTCCTTATATATTTTGGATATTAGCCTCCTATCAGATATATGGTTTGCAAATATTTTAGCCTATTCTGTAGATTGGCTTTTCATTTTATTATTTGCTGTGCAGAAAGTTCTTAGTTTGATATAGTCCTACTTATTTATTTTTGCTTTTGTTGCCTATGCTTTTGGTGTTCTATCCAAAAAATCATTGCCAAGACCAATTCAAAGAGCTTTTCCTCTGTGTTTTCATTTAGGAGTTTTATGGCTTCATATCTTACATTTAAGTCTTTAATTCATTTTGACTTGATTTTTGTGTATGGGGTAAGATAAGGGTCTAATTTTATTCTTTTGCATGTGGATATCCAGTTTTTCCAATACCATTTACTGAAGAGACTATCCTTTCTCCCTTGTGCATTCTTGGCACATTTGTTGAACATTAGCTAACCATATGTACATGGATTTATTTTTGGGCTCTTAATTCTGTATAATTGGTCTATGTGCCTGTTTTTATGTCAGTATCATACTGTTATGATTATTATGTTGTTAGAATTTGAAATCAGGAAGTGTGAGGTCTCCAGCTTTGTTTTCTTGGTCAAGATTTTACCTGCTTAAGGGCTTTTGTGGGTTCCATATGAATTCTAGGATTGTTTTTTCTATTTCTGTAAAAAATGCTATTGGAATTTTGATAGGGATTACATTGAATTTCTAGATTGCTTTGGGTTGTGTGAACATTTTGACAATATTAATTCTTCCAATCCAGGAACACAGAATTTCTTTCCACTTACTTATGTCTTCTTTCTTTTATTATGTTTCATAGTTTTTAGTGCATATTCTTTTCATATCCTTGCTTAAATATATCCTAAGTAAATTTATTCTTTTTGATGCTATTGTAAATGAGATTGTTTTCTTAATTTCTTTTTTGCATAATTTGTTGTTTGTGTATAGAAATACTACTGATTTTTGCATGTTAATTTTGTGTCCTACAACTTTGCTGAATTTGTTATTAGTTATAACAATTTGTTGGTGAAGTCTTTAGGCTTTTCTGTTAGAACTAATAAATGAATTCAGTTAAGTTGCAGGATGTCATCTACAAATAAAGACGATTTGACTTCTTCCTTTCTGATTTGGATATCTTTTATTTTTTTTTCTTACCCAACTTGTTCTGGCTAGGACTTATAGCAGTACTATGTTGAATAGAAGTGATGAGAGTGGACATCCTTGTCTTGTCCTGATCTTAGAGGAAAAGCTTTTAGTTTTTTAGTGTTAAGTATGTTGTTAGCTGTGGGCTTGTCCATATGTGGCCTCTGTTATGTTGCACTATATTCCTTCTATATTGTCTTAATCTCTTTGTGATGCTATAACAAAATACCATAAACTGGGTAGCTATAAACAATAGAAATTTACTTCTTATAGTTCTGAAGGAGGGAAGTCCATGATAAAGGCGCTGACAGATTTAGTGTCTGAGGAGGGTTTGCTTTCTGGTTCATAGACTACAGCTTCTCACTATGTCCTCACATGGCAAAAGGGACAAAGGATCTCTCTGAGCTCTCTTTTATAAAGGCACTGATTCCTTTCATGAGGGCTCTGCCTTCATGACCTAATCGTCTCCCAATGTCCTCACCTCCGAATACTATAGGCTTTGGGATTAGGATTTCAGGGTATGAATTTTGAGGAGACACAATCATTCAAATCATAGCATATACTTAATTTGTTGAGGGTTTTTTTTTAATTATGAAAAGATGTTGAATTTTATCAAATGCTTTTTCTGCATTTATTGAGATGGTCATATGATTTTTGCCTTTTATTTCATTAATATGGTATATTACACTTATTGATTTCATATGTTAAAAAATCCTTGCATCCATCCCATGAATAAATCCAACTTGAACATAGTGTATGATCCTTTTTCATGTGCTGTTGAATTTGTATTTTGTTGAGAATTTTTGCATCTGTGCTCACTAGAGATATTGGCCTATAATTTTCTTTTCTTATAGTGTCCTTATGTGTCTTTGGTATCCAGGTAATGCTGGCTTTGTAAAATTAATTTGGAAGTATGCCCTTCTCTTCAATTTTTTGTAAGAGTTTGAGAAGGATTGTTATTAGCTCTTCTTTAAATGTTTGGTAGAATTCAACAGTGAAGCCATCAGATCCTGGGCTTTTCTTTGATGGGAAACTTTTTACAACTAATTTAATCTCCTTACTCTTTATTTGTCTGTTGAAATTTTATGTTTCTTCATGATTCAGTATTGGTAGGTTGTATATGTATATATAGGAATTTATCCGTTTCTTCTAGGTTATCCAGTTGATTTGCATATTTGTTCATAATATTCTCTTACAATCCTTTGTATCTGTGTGATATCAGTTGTAATGTCTCCTCTTTTATATCTAATTTTATTATTTGAGTCTCTTTTTTTCTTAGTCAGTCTAGCTAAAGGTTTGTTGGTTTTGTTTATTTATTCAAAAAACCAACTCAGTTTCATTTATCTTTTCTATTTTTTTTCTAGTCTCTATTTATTTCTGCTCTGATCTTTGTTATTTACCTCCTTCTGCTAACTTTGGACTGAATTTGCTCTTCTTTTTCTGGTATATTGAGTGTAAAATTAGGTTATTTATTTGAGATCTTTCTTTTTTCTTACTGTTTATCTTTACTACTGTAAATTTTCCTCTTGGAGTTGCTTTTGCTGCATCTCATAAGTTTTGGTACTCCGTGTTTCCATTTTCATTTGTCTCAAGGTATTTTTCATTTTCTTTTTGATTTCTTCTTTTATCTATTATTTGTTCAGGAGCATGTTGTTTAATTTCTACATATAGGTTCAACATTCCTAATCGAAAAATCAGAAGTCTAAAATGTTCCAAAATTTGAAACTTTTTGCATGCCATTATAACACTAAAAGAAATGCTAAATGGAGCATTTTGGACCTCATATTTTTGGACTAGGGATGCTGAACTAGAAAGTATAAAGCAAGTATTCCAAAATCAGAAAAAATCTGAAATTTGTGGTCCTAAGCATTTTGAATAAAGAGTACTCAATCCATATTTGTGAATTTTCTAATTTTCCTACTATTGGTTTCTAATTTTGCACCATTTTTTTTTGTGTTCGGAAAAGATACTTGATATGATTTCAATCTTCTTAAATTGTGTTAATGCTTGTTTTGTGGTTTTACTTATGATCTATCCTTGAGAATGTTTTGTGTGTGCTTGAGAAGAATGTATACTCTGCTGTTGTTAGATTAAATGTTCTATGTATGTCTTTAGATCCATTTTCTCTAAAGTCTAGTTCAACTCTAATGTTTTCTCACCGATTTTCTGTCTGGGTAATCTATTCCTTGTTGAAAATGGGGTATTGAAGTCCCCTATTATGATTGTATTGCTGTTTCTCCTTTCATATCTGTTACTATTAGCTTTATATACTTAGAGGCTCTGATGGTTGGTGCTTATATATTAAAAATTTTTACATCCTTTGATTAATTGAATCTTTTATCATTATATAATGACTTTTTTCTCTTGTTACAGTTTCTGACCTTAAGTAGATCTTTTAAAATGTAAATATAGTTATCCCTTCTCTCTTTTTGTTTCTGTTTGTATGAAATATCTTTTTTCATCCTTTCCATTTTAGCCTGCATGTTTCTTAAAAGTTAAAGTGAATTTCTTGTAGACAGCATATAGTTGGGTCTTGTTTTTTCCGATGCACTCAATCACTCTGTCTTTTGATTGGAAAATTTAATCTATTCATAATCAAAGTAATTATTGATTTACAAGGACTTACTGTTGATATTTTGCTAATTACTTTCTGGCTGTTCTGTAGTTTCCTTGTTTCTTTCTTTATCTCTTGCTGTCTTCCTTTATGATTTGATTTTTTTTTTTATAGTGGTATGCTTTGATTCCTTTCTCTTTATCTTTTGTATATCTACTATAGGCTTTTGTTTTGTGGTTACCATGAGGCTTACATAAAACATCTTATAGTTATATATCTATGTAAAGCTAATAACTAAACTTTGATTGCATACAACAATTTTACACTTTTGCTCCCCCATGACATTTTATGTTTTTCATATAACAATTTACATTTTTAATATAGTATATCTATTAAAAAATTATTTTAGCTATATTTTAGTATATGTGCTGCTGAAGTGAGCAGGTATTTTAGCTATATTTTAATACTTTTGTCTTTTGACTATTATATTAGAGTCAAAGTAATTTACATATCACTATTATAGTATTAGAATATTCTGAATTTGACTATGCATTGATCTTTTTTTTTTTTTTTTTGAGACAGAGTCTCACTCTGTTGCTCGGGCTAGAGTGCCGTGGCATCAGCCTAGCTCACAGCAACCTCAAACTCCTGGGTTCAAGCAATCCTTCTGCCTCAGCCTCCCAAGTAGCTGGGACTACAGACATGCGCCACCATGCCTGGCTAATTTTTTCTACATATTTTTAGTTGCCCAGATAATTTCTTTCTATTTTTAGTAGAGATGGGGTCTCACTCTTGCTCAGGCTGGTCTTGAACTCCTGAGCTCAAATGATCCTCCCGCCTTGGCCTCCCAAAGTGCTAGGATTACAGGCGTGAGCCACTGCACCCAGCTGCATTTATCTTTCCCAGTGAGTTTTTTACTTTCATAAGTTTTCATGTTACTAATTGGCCTCTTTTCATTTCAGCTTGAAAAACTCCCTTTGGCATTTCTTGTAAGGCAGTTCTAGTAGTGATGAACTAACTCAGCTTTTGTTTTCCTTGTAAAGTCTCCGTCTCTTCCTAATTTCTGAAGGACAACTTTGCCAGATAAAGTATTTTTAGTTGGCAGGGTTTTCTTTGTTGTTGTTGTTAGCACATATCATATGACTCTCTTCTGGTCTGAAGTGTTTTTGCTGAGAAATCTGATGACAGCTTATGGATATTCCTTTATATGTGATGATTCACTTTTACTGCTCTCAAATTTCTCTGTCTGAATTTTGACTGTTTAATGATAATGTCTTGGTGAAATTCTCTTTTGGTTGCACCTACTTGGGAACTTTTGAGGTTCATGGACCTGGATGTCTACATGTCTCCTTTTCTTGCTCTCTTCTTCTGATACTCCAATAATGCACATATTGCTTCTCTTGATTATGTCCCATAAATTCCATAGACTTTGGCCATTTCTTTTCATTATTTTTTTTCTCTGACCTATAATTTCAGCAGACCTATCTTCACATTCACAGTTTTTTTCCTTCTGTTCAATCACATCTGCCACTGATGCTTTCTATTGCATTTTTCATTTTATTCATGTATTAATCAGCTCCAGATTTCTGTTTTGTTCTTTTTTTATGACTTCTATCTTTTTGTTGAACTTCTTATTTTATTCATGTATTGTCTTTCTCATATCATTGAGTTGTTTACCTGTTCTCTTGAAGCTTGTTGAACTTTCTTAAGGCAATTATTTTGAATTCTTTTTTAGGCAATCTGTAGACCTCTGTTTCTTTGCTATCAGTTGGTGGAGATTTATTAGTTTTCTTTGGTGGTGTCATGTTTGCCAGATTCTTCATGATCCATGTAGTCTTGCATTAATGTATGTGCATTTGAAGGAACACATACCTCTTTCTGTTTTTACAGATTGGTTTCAGTGGTTAAAGATCTTATTCTGCCTAGTCCTTGGACTGATTGGCTGCTTCCTGGCTCACAGTTGCTTGGTGCTAGAGCCAATTCATGTGGCTGTTTCCAGGTGTGCAGTTGGGTCCATGGTGGGCAAGTCTGTTACCAGAGGTGTGAGCATGGGTGGTTCCTGGTAAGTCCCCAGTGGAACAAAATTGCCTCGGATACTATGGTTGAGCAGGGCTGGAGCCAGGTCATGGGGCTGCTTTGGGTCTGCAGTTCATTTTACAGACAGTGGGCCTATTATTAGGGGTGTGGTGTATGTGGCTCCCACTGGGTCCCTGAGTAGATGTTTGGGTGAGCAGGACTGCCTCTGGCACTATGATAATGTGGAGCTGAAGCCAGGTCACAGGACTGCTTCAGGGTCTGTGGTTGGGACAGAGGTGAGCAAAACTACCCCTGTAGCATGGCAGAGTGGAATAGAAACTGAGCCTTAGAACCAATTCAGGATCATAACTAGGACTGAGGTCAGTGGGCCTGTTACCAGGGCATGTACTGACACTGCTAGGTCCCTGAGCAGGCAGAAATGGGAGAAGGGCTAGAGCCAGGTCGCAGAGCTGCTTCAGGATCTACAGTCAGGTCCATGGCTGATGGGCCTTTTATTGGGTACATGGACAGATATGGCTCCTTCTGGGTCCCTTTGCAAACAGAACTGATTCTGGACTAGTGGTAGAGTGGGGCTGGAGAAGGATCACAGGGCCACTTCAAGATCTGCAGTTGCGTCCACAAACAGCAGGCCTATTACTGGGGGAATGGCTGTTCTTGTATTCCTTTGGCAGATAGTGCTGGTCGCAGGACCATGACTAAGGAGGGCTCTAGCTGAGGCCATAGGGGGATGGGGCTGTTTCTGGGTTTGTAGTTGGCGCACTGGTGACCCTGCCTTGGGCATGGGCCTGCATTCTCAGAACAGCTCTCCTTGTTCTTGAGCTGTACCAGGGTTATACAGTCTCCTACCTGAGTCCCAAAGCTCCCCCGAAGGCACTTTTGTACATTGATGTCTGCTAAATTATCGTTGTTGTGAAGGGATATGAATGGGGGACCTCTTATCCCACTATCTTGCTGACATCCTTTCCTGAGCTCTTTATTTAGCTGCTTTTGAAGTTCCAAAGTCCAGGTCCTGGAAACTCAAAAGTAAAAAATTTTGACATTTTTGTTCTTTGTTCTAAACTGCCTAAAATGCTGCCTAAATGGGAGAATGGGTCATATGTGAACAGGAACAATGAAAAAAAGAAACCAAACCAACCCAAAATACCCTAACACATAAAATTAGTGTGTATAACAAAACTAGAAGAGTACATAGCATTGAAACTTAACTGCGAACTCAAGTTCATAAGCCTTTAAAAGCCTGGTTGCCAAAGAGAAGAAGATAATAAAAAAAACTAGACAGGTTGTTATCTATGTATCTATCTTTTAAAAGCATGAGCTTAGAAAGGTTTAAACAGGCATGAATTGAAAATGAGGTATAATCGTCATTGGCAGCGAAAGCGGATCAGAAGCAAGTCTAGAGGAATTTTAAAGGCTTGTTAAAGGTAATGACTTTAAAGGCAATAACTTCTTGCCTCTGGTTTATTTTGAGGCCCTGTAGTCATGGATGAGGGGCAAGTTCTAAGTGGTTAAAGGTACGGAATGGACAGAAGTCCTGGCTACCAAATCAACTACAAATGTCAAGTGGGGTCTAGTGGATCCAGATATATGATCTATGACAATACTTGAAAGGGGTTCATTCTTTTAAACTCAGAACTTTATAATGACAATATAATGAATTAAAAATGACTGAAACCACACTGAAGAATAGACTATGTACAGTTTGCATTGGCTAAGAGTGGTGTGGTATCGTGGTCATAAACATGGACCCTGAAGTCCCATAGCATGAGCTAGAAACTTGGCTTTATCACTCACTAACTTTTCACCTTGAGGAAATTGCTTTGTCTCCTAGAATTCCTGTTTCTTTATCTGCAAAAATGGGAACAATGATAGTCGCCACCCAAGAGGGTTATTGTTAGGATTCAAAGTTTGAATGCATAAATTTGCTTAAAATATTCCAGTAAGTCCTGAATAAAAGGTAGCTACAATACATTATTATATTATCATCATTATTAAGGGACATACTATGTATTCACGGCATTAACTTCCAACCTTTCCTGCTAGAATACAGGCAAATCTTTATAAAGGTGTCACTAAGTGAAATGTATTGATTTTTCTTCTTTTTCCTTTCTATTCTCCTGATTCTCTGTCATTCACTGACTCTCTTCTGTGTTTTGTGTCAGTTCACCTTCCATTCTTGTTTGTGTCTGAATTGTTACTTTGCATTGTTAGAAACATCCCTGGCTCCTTCCCACTTACAGAGGATTATCTATCAGTCTTTCCATCAGTACCTGTTTAGTTTTTTTCTTTGCAATTATAGTCAGCATCGATTGTATTTGTGCAGCTCTCTTCCTACTTAGGATCATCAGCATCTGTACAATTGTTGAAACCTATAGAAGTTAGAGCTTATTCATTCACCAGTGTTTATTGAGCTCCTCACATATGCCAAGCACTGTGCCAGGCACTTACAGCACAGGGTTCCTGCTCTCATGGAGCTTTCAGAATAGACAGGCTCTGTAAAACGCCTGTTACAGTCTCCTCTCCCCAGGGATGGCTGAGGTGCATTTCTCCTTACCCAGTCTTCTTGTCCTGCATGTCCTCTGATACGTTGATGAGGTGGGAGAGAGTTTCATACTCCATTTTAATATCGAAATAGGAGCAAAGAGATGTCTACTGTTTCCCCTACTGCACAGAACTCATTCATTCTATTATTCTTGCTGCTGTGTTGCAACATTGTTTCTTTGGCTCTAGCAGCATGAGCCTGTGTGAAGGACAAAGACTCCTTGCTTTTATCATTTCTTGCACATTTTTTGTGAGGGCTTCAATGGGAGATTGGTCTTTCTAAGCGTGTGTATATTATATTTAAATATGAATTATATTGAACTATATGGACTTGGTATTGAAGTATATGGACTTGGTATAGCAGGAGTATATTTGGGAACCAGATAATCTGGGGTTACAACCCAGACTCTTCAGCTTGTTAGCTGTGTGTCTATGGGTAGCATCATTCTACATAGTTCTCAGACTCCTATTTTGTCACCTATAAGAAGGACCAATAGCTCTCACTTTGAATGGTTGCTGTAAGAAAAGAGCTAATGACTGTAAAGATCTTCTGACAGTACCTCAAATTTCACACTCAAAAATGGAAACTTATATTGCATTGTGCAATTGATCCTATTATTTAGGTTCTGTTGCTATAAAAGTCTATCAACACTTACTGACTACATGCCAGACAATTTTGGGGCATGATTCAAAGATTAAGAGAAGACATCTGGATGGCATTATCTTTTGGGTCAGGGAAAGCTGAGGAGGAAAAGAAAAAAAAAAAAAAGGGAAAAGATAAGAGAATAAGAGAGACCATAGTCAGGGTTTTTTTTGTTTTGTTTTGTTTTTTTTGTGATTGTAAGACATAGAAGCCCAGTCAAGCTAGCTTAAACCAATGTGAGTTTATTATACTGATTCTGAGCTATCAAACAGGATTCAGGGTCAGAAGATGAATCTGTACTTCATGAAAAAAATGAAAAGTTGTCATAAATTAAGAAAGATTTGTTTTCTCTTATCTTCTTGGTCTTGTTTTTGTTTTCTTGTCACATGGCTTCGTGTATCTGCTTGTTTCTAAATGTCTGTTATTTTGCCTTCTCTCTGAAGTCTGGTTCTTTCTGCTTCCTCATTTGCACAATTACACCCAAAGGGCAGCCCTAGCTCCTGACAGGACACAATCTTTTTAGCTCCTGCTGACTCCCAGTTCTGGGACTCTTAGTTCAAGTGCTCAAGTGAGAGGATCTGAGGGGACAAGCAAAAGGGTCAGATGTCCACCTCTGATCCAACCGGCTTAGCCAAGGAGGAATGAAGTCACGTAATATAAATAGCTGGGATTAGAGAGAGAAGAGCCAGCTCTCAGAGAAGAGGGCATGAGCTAGGCTGGCACCCTAAAATGTGTTGATAACAAGCAATAAGCTGAAACCCAGAATGGTTTGAATTCAGAGTGTGGAGTGTGGTTGCTGAGGAATAGTTTGGAGAAACAGCTTATGGCAAAGGTCCTGTGTGTGTATGTGTGTGTGTGAGTGTACGAGAGAGATGAGAGGAGAGAGACAGAGTACAGAATTCCCATTCTTACGAGGCCTAAACGGGAAGGAAACTAATCTTCCAGATACTAAAAATGGATATAAGAATAGTACCTTGTCCTCAGCTGGAGGATGGAAATTGTTTGGCGTACCCAGAAAACTGGACCCTGGAGGACAGGATCCAGAAGAGGAGGGGTGTGTGTGTGTCTGTGTGTGTGTGAAGCGCTCTGTGCAGCTTTAGCTTGCACATGTACCTAGAGTGAGATTCCTGTACCTCTAAGAGGCCCAGTTCATTCCAGCCCTTCAAAATTTTATGTGAAGTACAAATAAACAATAAAAAAGAGAAAGTTAATAGAAATAAAGAAATGACAGAAAGAGAGAGAGAGGGAGACAGAGGGAGAGAGGGAGGGAGAGAATATTAACTGTTCGGTACATTAAACTTAGACTAAGCTAAGAACTGGGAAACTACTTTAGATACGTTAACCTTCTAAAACCTTACGTCCAGAAATTCCCATCCAATACAACAAGTTAGCTGTGTCCTTTGATCATGTGTGTGTGTTGGCCAGAAATGGGAAGGGGAGAAAGAGTTACTCCCAGGGAAGAGTTGGAAGGGAAAGGTTTGGGACCAAGCATTCAGTTTTTTTCCTGAAAAAATTTTCTTGTCTTTCTTTTTTTATTTTTTATTCTTTGTTGTGTGGTTACAAAGAGTTCACTCAAGCTCTAAATGAGTTGAGTGTCAAAATCTAATGCACATTTCCAAACAGAATTAAAAATATATATATAGTCATCACATGAAATTATTAGCTGCGATCATTCCTGGGGAGTAGGATTGAAGGGGTAGGAAGGTTAGGAAGAGGGATATTACTCTTTACTTTATACTCCTTCATAGTGTCTGACTTTAAAAATTAATTAAAAAGTATATTAATTTTATGAGAAAACAAAGATAGCATCTATGTTAAAATTTCACAAAAATACCTTAATACTAATAATACTTACTATTTCCAGCTTGGTTAGGGTATTAGATTTTTGTGTAAGTTTTTTTTTTTTTAAATATCTGAAGTTCACTGCTTTCAGAAGCAACATTTTAACTATTTTGAGTGATGATCTCTCTAAGGTACATCCTGCTCCCTTATCTTCTAAAAAGAAAATATATTTTTTCATACGTTTGTTAGCCATTAGTCTGTCTTCTTTTGAAAAGTTTCTGTTAATGTCCTTTGCCTACTTTTTAATGGGGTTGTTTAATTTTTTCTTGCTGATTTTCCTGAGTTCTACATGGATTCTAGTTATCGGCCCTTTATCAGATATGTAGCATGTGAATATTTTCCCCCATTCTGTAGGTAGGTTGTCTGTTTGCTCTTGTGATAGTTTCCTTGGCTGTGCAGAAGCTTTTTAATTTGGTCAGGTCCCATTTATTTGAGTGGGAGAGGAAGGAGAGGATGGGTATGTTCACACCTAATGCGTGCGTTGAGCACCGTCTGGAGAATGGACTCACTTGAAGCTCTGACTTGGGTAGGGCAAAAGCAATATATGTAACCTAAACATTTGTACCCCTATAATATGCTGAAATAAAGAAAATAATAAATAATAAAGAAGAAAATATAATGATGATTCATAAATATGTTGATCAGAGTATGGAAAACTTAGAGAAAAGGCTACAAAATTCAGTATCTTAAATTTTATGTAAATATCTAAAGTAGCAGTACAGCATAATGTACAATTAAAACATAAGTTATTCTTTTAAGAGTAAAGTACATGGTTCCAGGATTCTGGAATAAGGATATGGAAACATGAAAAAAAAAATGTTAAGTAATAATGACCCCATCAAAGCCAACTGTTCTTAAGTATTTTAATATTGAATTGAGAAAAAGATAATATTGTTTTATTGCTATTATAATCATGGCACTGTTTTTTAAAATGACTGGAAACCAAATCAAACCCAATATGTTGCCTAGCAACCATGAGAAACAAATACTTGACTTTGTTTCTTAAGCTAACTGACATTAAAATACTACTAAAATACCTGCCTTAGAGGTCAGTTCTCAGTTAATCTTTTTAGTTCTTAAATATGTTTTCCCCCCGTTAGAACATGTGACGTTGAAATTCCTAATATTCACTTTAGTAAGCATATCAGTGCTTCATCAACTTTTTTTTCTTTTTAAATTTTTAGAAGAGCATGCCTGTGATTTAAGTTACTTTCAATATTAGTACTCTAAAATGACAAATTAAATGCCTATAAATGTAGATAACTTAGCAAAACTTTTCTTTTGGCTTAAAACATTTTTATAAGGGAGATGGTGTGTAGCTGAAAAGCTTTGGTGCTGCAGATGTGTGCTGCAGAAAGTAGTTCCAAGTTGTCTTTTACAAGTGAGTTCCCACCAACTGGGCGCTCATCCTACAGAAACATGGTTTGCGGGGGAGGCGGAGGGAGTCTGTTTATAGCTCCGTCACTCATGCTGTGTCATCAGAGCCAGATTATAAAAAGTTATGTCTTCTAGATCAAGGCGTTGCCTAAATAGGAAGTCTAGAAATCACCTAAACAAAGAGATGACTATGCAACTCCCTGAAGGGGAGTTATTTAATAGTTTATACTTTTGTTATGAGAAATATCAGCAAGTCACTTTTTTTTTATTTCAGCATAATATGGGGGTACAGATGTTTAGGTTACATGTGTTGCCCTTGCCCCCTCCTCAGTCCAAGTTTCAAATATGTTCATCCTATTGCGTGGTGCGCATTGCACTCTTTGTGTATGCATATACCTGCCCCCTCCTCCCTCCTCCCCCCTCCCCCCTGCCCAACATCCAATAGATGTTATTCTTATATATGCACTTATGTGTTGATCTGTTAATATCAATTTGATGGTGAGTACATGTGGTGCTTGTTTTTCCATTCTTGGGATACCTCGCTTAGTAGAATGTGTTCCAGCCCTTTCCAGGAGTATATAAGAGGTGTTATATCACCATTGTTTCTTAAAGCTGAATAGT
>CAUYSK010104136.1:0-13355 GCA_963575035.1 Avahi laniger
TTTTTAGTTGTCCAGGTAATTTCTTTCTATTTTTTTTAGTAGAGACGGGGTCTTGCTCTTGCTCAGGCTGGTCTCGAACTCCTGAGCTCAAACGATCCACCCAACTTGGCCTCCCAGAGTGCTAGGATTACAGGCGTGAGCCACCATGCCCGGCTGGAAAATTCTTATTCATGCTTCTAAAATTCTTCCCTAGCTAGACTCAGAGACGTGCTCCTCTGTGCTTTTATAATACCCTGTGTAGAGCTCTCTTACCAGGTTGCTGTTGTTTGTGGATTACAGGTCTGTGTCCCCTTTCCAGATTCCAAGCTCCTTACAGACAGGTGCCGTGTCTCATTCATCTTTGGCTCCCTCGAGGTGTCTGGCCCGGAGCAGGCAATCAGTTTGTGTGGAAGAGAGGGATAGAAACCCATTGCCTATGGAGCATAGGGTCTACCCATCATGAATGAGGATTAACACTCATTGGGAAAGAACACTGGGAAACACACTGTAATGCAAGCTAAATTCTACCGGATATTATTTATAACAGCAAAAAATAGGGGAACAAATCTGAACATAAGGAACTCGGTAAGTAAACTACAGTGTTTACTTGGCATTTCAGGTTGCTATTAAGATGATAATGTCCGGCTGGGCACAGTGGCTCACGTCTGTAATCCTAGCACTCTGGGAGGCCAAGGCATCGCTCGAGGTCAGGAGTTAGAGACCAGCCTGAGCAAGAGAGATACCCCTGTCTCTACTAAAAATAGAAAGAAATTAGCCAAACAACTAAAAATATATAGAAAAAAATTAGCCAGCTATGGTGGTGCATGCCTGTAGTCCCAGCTACTCGAGAGGCTGAGGCAGGAGGATTGCTTGAGTCCAAGTGTTTGAGGTTGCTGTGAGTTAGGCTGACGCCACGGCACTCACTCTAGCCCGGGCAACAGAGTGAGACTCTGTCTCAAAAAAAAAAAAAAAAAAAGATGATAATGTCCAACAAGAGATAACACAGAACATGCTTATGTCTTGAGGATAATGAAAACACAAAATCTGTACATATTAAGAAGATTGGAAGAAAACAAACTAAAATGTAATGCTGAGATTTTTATGCAGTAGAAATATAGGTGCTTTTTTCTCTTTCTTCTATTTTTCTGAATTCCTCTAGTTTTCTCTGTATATACATTGTTTTTACACTGAAATAAGCCCTAATATTTTATTTCTAGGAAATAGATATAGTCCCGTTCCTTCTTCAGACAACTTCAAATGTTAATTTATTATTTAATACATTGGAAAAACTGAAGAATGCAGAGCCAGAGTGATTTATCCAGCATCCCTTAATAAATTAATGACAAAAAAAGAAAGACTGTGGTAGTTCTGAGGTGATATTCAAGGACAAAACGAATTTCCTGTAGGCTGTATACCATCAATATTGCATTCCAGATCATTTTGGTCCTTGGGATAGGCTAAATGGCACTGATAGAAGTAGCATTTTAAGGGTATATGTCCAAAGGAAAGGAAATCAGTACATCGAAAAGATATCTGCACCCCTATGTTTACTGCAGCGCGATTCACAATAGCCAAGATATGGAATCAACCTAAGCGTCCATCAACAGATGAATGCATAAAGAAAATGTGTGCATATACACAACGAAATACTGTTCAGCCATAAAAAAGAAGGAAATCCCGTCAAAGGCAGCAATACAGATGAGCCTGGAGGACATTACATTAAGTGAAATAAGTCAGACACAGAAAGAAAAATCCCGCATGTTCTCACTCACGGGAAGCTAAACAATGTTGAGCTGGGTATGGTGGCACATGCCTGTAGTTCTAGAGACTGAGGCAGGAGGATCACTTGAGCCCAGGAGCCCAGCAGTGTGCTATGATTGAGCCTGTGAATAGCCACTGTACTCTAGCCTGGCCAACATAGCAAGACCCCATATCTAAAATTGAAAAAAAAATTTTTTATGTTGTACTCAGTAGAATTGTGGTTATTAGAGGTTGGGATGGTAGAGGGAAGGGGGAATAGAGAGAGGTTGGTTAACAGATACGAAATGACAACTAGATAGGCGAAATAAGTTCTAGTGTTCCATAGAACTGTAGGATACTTAGCAATAATTTATTGTATATTTTCAAATAGCTAGAAGAGAATATTTTGAATGTTTCCAATACAAAGAAATAATAAATATTTGAAGTGATGGATCTGTTAATTACCCTCATTTGATCATTGCACATTGTGTACCTGTATTGAAATATCACCCTGTACTCCATAAATATGTATAATGATTACATGCCAATTAAATTTTTTACTTTTAAAAACAGAAATGCATTTTTAAAAAGGAGGGGGCCTACAGGTGAAGTCTCATTCAAATATGAGATTTAACAATGAAATATCAAGGTGTATATAGTTGACTTTAAGAAAAAAATACATGAAAATGTATAAATGTGGGCTTGCTTTATAAAAGGATCCAAAAGAGAATTAGTTTGAGTTCTAAATTCCCTTAATATATTTAAAATATGGCCCTACTCATATCACTCATCAGAAAATACATTTATCAAATGAAAGCCTGCTAAGACCTGGTTATGATTCAGATACCAGGACAAATATCTAATGCAATCAATTCCAGTCTACCAAAGAATTGGGAAAGTTCTTTAGAATCACAAAAAAAGATTTTAAAAAATTGGATATGCCTTGTATCAAAATGCATTGTTTGGATGGAGAAACTATCCTAACTTCGTGTTCACTTTCAGAATGAACAGTTCAGAGGAAAATCAAACCTGTTAAATAAGGGAAGAGAGAAAATTTTGATAAAATGAATGAAGATTGGAGGGTGTCTTTGGGATGTCACCGCACCAAAAGTCAAGGAGCATCTGTAGTTTATTTGCAAGGAGATTTTAGGAAATACCAGTAGGATAGTGGGGAAGTGAGACAAAGAAGGGAAGGGAAAAAAGCCACTTAAGGATGTGTTGTCAAGCAAGTTACCATTGGGGGCAACTGGAACTTAATCCTGCTGTGGAGCTCTGCGTGACAAGGTAGAACCTCACCTGAGATGCAAGGGCACTGTTTGAGGGCTGCTGTGCTGTCCAGAGACAGTCTCAGGGCAAAGGGTAGCAGTCCCTGACTGTTGGAAGTTGGGCTGGTATGCATGAAAATCGTAAGTGCTGAGGAAACAGGCTTGAGCATGGTGTTTTAGTTTGTTTTGATGCTTTTCTTTAAGTGGTTTTGGTGATTTACATTTATGGTTGAAACTCAAACCTGACTTTCGGCCAGGAGCAGTGGTTCACGCCTGAAACCCTAGCACTTTGGGATGCCAAGGCAGGAGATTCGCTTGAGGCCGGGAGTTCGAGACCAGCCTGGACAACACAGCAAGACCCCATCCCTACAAAATAAAAAAAAAAATTAGCCAGGTGTGGTACACCTGCCTATACTCAGTAGGCTGAGGTGGAAGAATCGCTTGAGCCCAGGAATCTGAGGTTACAATAAGCTATGTTTGGGCCACTGCACTCCATCCTGGGCAACAGAGTGAGATCCTACCTCTAAGAAAAAAAAAAACCTGACTTTCTTCCTACCATATTCTCTTGGTGCACATTCATTTTTCTTGCCCCAATATGCACAGGGGCTGTGCCCCTGCTGTTGCCAACACAGGCTTCTTCTCTGCGCCACCTTCTTAGAGGTTGTGGCTGGTTAAGAGCAGGGTGAGGGCCTCGGTGCCCAAACAGCTTCTTCTGGTCTGACTTGTTATGTATTCTTGGTAGATGTGGTTCAGGACAGTGGAAAACATGGTCTAGGCTGCTATTGCAGCAGAAGGGCCTGGAACCTTCAAAGCATTTCTACAGACAACCTGATCCAGTTTTATACTTGTTGAACATGTTCCTCGGGCAAGGAACAAAAGGCCAAATGCAGTTAGTCACTCTAGAAGGGAAACTGGCAGTTTGTATTCCAAGAGGACTTTGTCTCCTCCTCTTTTCCTCCTCCCTGCCTCTGCCCACATCCTCTCTTGAGATGAAGTATTCCTTCCTAAGCAATTTTCAAAGTCCAAAGAATGATTGCAGAGTTCATAACATGCAGTTTATGGCATGAAAACACTTGGAAGAGGGAACAATAACAAAGCCAATGCCACTTTACCTGTTTTGTGATGAAAGGTAAATTGCTGTCGCATGCCGAGCAGTGAGAGGGCTGGGCCAACAGCTCTGCGCACATCTGTGCCCTTTGGTGGCTTGAGGGTGGGGGAAGGCACACACTTCTGGGTGTCAGCGGCTTTGACACAGGCAGATTTTGGGCCTCTGCTGTCTGAGCAATAACCTGGAACTAGGGCTGCCCCTGCCACTCCTTAATGTGGATTTTAAAAGGCATCCTTTCCTCCAGGAGCATGCAGCCCCGTGCTGGGGCCCACAGCTTGGCAAGTGGGGCATGGGCTGATTTCAGTTCACACTGGGTTCCCTCTGCCAGCTGTCTGTGTGTAGAGCAGAGCCCACACACTGCACATGGGGACCCTATCTAGGACTGGAGAAAACTTCCCTCCATCCCCCAGACCGTCATAGGCCACCTCACCCCATGTCTTTTTTTTTTTTCTTGAGACAGAGTCTTGCTCTGTCGCCATAGCTAGAGTGCAGTGGCATCATCCTAGCTCACAGCAACCTCAAACTCCTGGGCTCAAGCGATCCTCCTGCCTCAGCCTCCTGAGTAGCTGGGACTACAGGTGCATGCCACTATGCCTGGCTAATTTTTGTATTTTTAGTAGAGATGGGGTCTTGCTCTTGCTCAGGCTGGTCTCGAACTCCTGAGCTCAAGGGATCCTCCCACCTCGGCCTCCTAGAGTGCTAGAATAACAGGCATGAGCCACGATGCCCGGCCTACTGTTCACTCTTTATCTCACTTCTCTGTAAGTGCTTGGTTCAGGATCCTGAAGAATTATTCTTTCCACTTCAGAGGACATCTCCTAACTCCCGTCTCAACTTGCTTCCTTTATAAATTACCTGGAAATCCCTGCCTCTCTCTTGGATCACTGGGCCTGCTCTATCAGCAGCTCCCCTTCCCCTAAGGCTACACTGGTCCTTCCACACAAAGTGGCATCACTTTGTGGCAAGGTGACTGGAGAGGAAAGTTTCCTTTTTTTTCTTTTTAACGTTAAACAGACAAAAAGCTTAAAGGCAGAGAGGGGAACGGTCAGTGTACAGGGGAGGGAAGTCTGCGTAAGAGGCCCAGGGGCCTTCTGGGAGGCAGGTAACCAAGACCCCAGTTCAGTGATTGAGAAGACTCTAACAGAGGGCCACAAGCAAGGGGAAAGGAGACAGGGAAAGGGAGGTTGGCCCCTGCGCTGAATTGTGCTGTCGATGGAAAGAAAGCAGGATTTTGATCCAGAATACAGCAGACACCAGACATGTGCTAAATGGTTTCTCCCGCCAGCAAGCCACCACCCTCAGGAAGGAGTTGTCTGAACAAATGAGGAAGTTGCCCTCTGGGCAGCTGGCTCCGGAATGGCCGTCCTCCAATGTAATCTGGAACAGGAAGGCACTGCTGGAACCATTGGCTTCAGAGTCACACCAGACCTGTAGCAACCTGCACCTGCAAAACAAACGCTTCCCACCATGCCCCTTTCCTCACTTAAATGAGTTCTGAATTTGTTTCACATGACTGCACCTGATTGGTGGAATTTAAATTACACAGCTGCAAGGGAGTCTGGGAAATGTAGTTTTTCTATTTCAAGACTCAGCTGTATACAAAGGCACACTGAAAAGAGATTGAAATAAATGTGCAATAGTTATTTCCATTATGGTTCCCCTATTTGAAAACCTTCAGTAACTCTCTAGATAGCGCTGTTGAAGGGAAGCCAGGGTCTGGGTCCAAGATACAGGAGAAATCAGCCATGATTTCCAAACTGTGCCTATAGATGCCTGGGGACACTTGGAGACATCACAATATATTCTTGAACTTCCTTGTACTCCAGTCATTTTCTGTGCACTGAAAAAAACGTTGTGACTTCCATATATGTGTTTGCCTATTTTTCAAACATGGAAGCAATTGCGATTCAAAAAATACAAATCACTTAAAAACCTTCCTTACACACATCCTATTTCTCACCCATAGTCCCCTCTCATCTGCCTAGAATGGCAATACCATCTCCTTTCTCTCTTTCTAATTCCTATCAATCAGTTAAGACTAATCCACCTCCCCTGGCCTGGGGGGTGATTGTCTCTGACTACCTCAGGCTGAGGTAGAGAATTCTCATCTGTTCTTCTCCATATCCCGGGAAGTTATACTAATGATAAGAATAAAATAAGTGCTAACATTTATTGTCTTCCTTTGTGCCAGGCCCCATGAGGTAGGTACTCTTACTAATCCATTTCACAGATGAGGACACTGGAGCACAGAAAGGCTGTTTAACCTGCCCAAGGTCACCTACTAGTCAGTGGCAGCTGTGACTCAATCCCAGGCAGCAGTCTGGCTTCAGAGCCCATGCTCTTGGCCAATACTCTCATTACCTTTTATTCCTATCTATATTCTACTGCTCACCCTGCTATCTATCTATCTCCATCCATCCGTCTATATCACAATCTGTGTGTCTGTCTCCTCCACAAATAACCAGTGTTTTTCTATGATGTTAAAATGGGGGCGGGGCAAGTCCAAATTTTCCCTTCCTTCCCAACACATTGAAAATTCTAAGACCAGGGCCCAAACTGCGTGATCCTTTCTTCTCGCATCCTCCACTGTCTGTTAACACAGGGACTATTTTCCCCTTCGACAGAGAATACCAGACTAAATTACAGAGCAGGCTACAAAATTGCTACCCTCAGCTCCCTTCTTTGCCTGTTTTCTCTAAAATAGGTTTTTTCTGTTGGTTGTATAAATATAAGACAGAACCCACCACTGCTTTGAAATCACGTGGGAAAGTGTATCATCAGCTCCAAGCTCTGTTGGAACAGAACTTCTGGCCAGGATCCACTGAGCATTCTTCAGGAAAAGATGAGGTTCCTGGAAACTCCAGCTCACGCATCAGCATTCTTATGTGAACATTTAGGGGAGTAAAATTGGGGATAGCTTGACATTTTCCCAGGAATCAGGAAACGTTTCCGTATCTGTGCCTTTTCCTTCGTTGTTTATTACCCTGTCTGTCTAACACAGACAACACTTGCTAGTGTTTCCTGTGCTTCAGTGCCTAGAAGGTTCTACTTACAGTTGCCAATAGCTTTACCAGGTAAGCTAGCTGGTCATCCCCTCTCCTGGGTGTCAGCCACAAATCTTGGACATCCTGGAAGTACCAATTTACCCCAGACTCATCTCTCTTTCTTGCTTTGCTCAAACTCCTTTCTCTTCCTTTTCCACTTTTAAGTGTCTGACTTCTGGTCAGCCTACTTGTTTGAGATCATAAACCAGACATTTCCTTTTCCTTCTTGAAGGTAACTTATAAAAGAAATCTTCTGTAATCATGTTTAAAGTACGCTCTCTGGGCCCCCATCTGAGAAAGTCCTCCCTGTCCATGGAGTGCCCTTCCAAAGGCTTGTGTCCTTTGCAGGAAAGAGCCAGAAAACAATTCAGATGGGTCAAGCTTGATGGCCTTGCAAATCTCTCTTGTGCAATTTATACATCGGAAACCCTCATTTCTTCTAGTAAGCACACTATTTCATGAAGGTACATCATCTTCAGGAGAGGTAGGAAGGAACATTAAACATACTTAAGGAGTGACTTTTGTAACTCATTATTGTTTTAAAACATTTTAATTCCCATAAAGGCTAAATGACTCAGTATATCCACAACCATCATAGAGGTTGTCAGTTTAATCTATGGAGCGACTGGGATGTTGTCAAAACAGTGTTGTGCAAGCCCTCTAAGGAAAGCAAAAAATAAAAAGTTGGTTTGAATTACAAAAATACTATGGAGTCAATGAGACGTGGCATTTAATCCTCAGCTAATGTTGACATTGAGCAGCACACCCACAAATGCCAAAGAGAATCTGAGTTGAGAGCAGTGGTTCTCAGCCTTGATTGCACATTGGAATCACTTGGGTATTTTTTTAAAACTCTCCATGCCCAAGCCATACCCCAGGCCAATTAAATCAGAATCTCTGAGGATGGGCCCTAGGCGTCATTACATTTTAAGATCCCCATGGATTCCAGCATGTAGCCAAGTTTGAGATCCACTAATTTAGAACACTTGGACCTTGGTCACAACTGCTTAGGCAGGCCTTCTGTACCAGCCTCCATCAGGTGTGTGGGGCCAGGGAGAGGGTACCACATGCCTGGTCAGGCCAACCAGATCAGGCTCACCCAGGCCAGCCCAACATGCTTGATGTCCCCTCAGCTATTGAAGCTACACAAAAGGTAGATTGGACACTCAGGTAAGGTTACCAGATTCCAGAGCACTGAAAACAGGATTCAAGGCACAGAAAACAGACAAACACCAGTGCACATTAAATGGCAATCTATGACGTCTTTACTGGCCCTGCTCCGAAGCAGGGTGTTGGATTTGCCAATTTGCTGTATTCAAATGATAGCCAATTGAAATGGTATTCAGGCCATGCGCAGTGGCTCACGCCTGTAATCCTAGCACTCTGGGAGGCCAAGGCAGGAGGATCGCTTGAGCTCAGGAGTTTGGGACCAGCCTGAGCAAGAGTGAGACCCCGTCTCTACTAAAAATAGAAAAACATTAGCCAGATGTGGTGGCACATGCCTGTAGTCCCAGCTACCTAGGAGGCTGAGGCAGGAGGATCGCTTGAGCCCAGGAGTTTGAGGTTGCAGTGATGTCACTCACTGCACTCTACCCAGGGTGACAGAGGGAGACTGTGTCTCAAAAAAAAAATGGTATTCAATTGGTATCAATTCATTCAATGACATTAGGTTGAAAAAGAAAAAAGACCCGGCAGACAGAGGGCACAAAGGGGGCTTCTGAAGTGCTGGTCATGTTGTTTCTTCAGCTGGGCGCTGGTTACACAGGTGTATTCGGTTTGTATTCAGTTTGTGAAAATGCGTTCACCTGTACACATTTATATATACATTGCGCTTTAGTAAAATGTTTTTTTAAAAAGATCCTGCAATAATAATAGATGCTGTCGAAAATTTAAAAATCTACTAGCCTGTTTATAGCAGTGAGTTTGATAACAGCCAAGGTTAGAAAACATCCAAATAAAAAGGACTTGGTTAAATAAATTAAGATTCAGCCATACAATGAAATACTATGTAGCTACTAAAATTTTATGTTGTAAAAGATCATGTTATGACATGGAAAATGTTCACAATCTATTTCAAAGTAAAAAAAGTGGAATACAAAACATTGTTATATGTGTATTACATATTACTGTGCATTTTTCTATGCACAGTTTTTTGATGTAAATAAACATATTAGGTATATTTGAAATAGAAAGTCAAACAGAAAGAGAGTGTGCAGATGGGACCTGGATTCAAATTCCAGCCCAGCTATTTATTAATAATCATTTGTCCTTGGCTGAGTTGCTGAACTTTGCAGAAAATAGCTTTATTGAGATGTAATTCACATGCCATACAATTCACCCATTCAAATTAAGTGTTTTTCGGTATATTCACAGAGTTGTGCAACTATGACCACAATCCAATTTTAGAACATTTTCATCACTCCAAAGAGAAACCCTGAGCCCATTAGCAGTCACTCCCCATGTCGCCTAGTCCTCTCAAGCCCTGATGACCACTAATCTACTTTTTATCTCTATGTAGTTGCCTATTCTGAACATTTCATATAAATGGAATCACACAATATGTCTGGCATCTTTCCCTTAGCATAATGTTGTCGAGGTTATCCATATCGTAGCTTATATCAGTACTTCATTCCTTTTTATTGCCAAATAATATTCCATTGTACGGATAGACCGCATTTTGCTTATCCATTCATCAGTTGATGGACATTTGGGTTGTTTTAACTTTTTGCCTATTATGAATAATGCTGGTATGAGCATTCGTGTACAAATTTTCGTGTGGATCTATGTTTTCATTTCTCTTGGGTATATACCTGGGAGTGGAATTGCTGGATCATTCGGTAACTATGTTTGACCTTTTGAGGAACTGCCAGACTGTTTTCCACGGCAGCTGTACCATTTACATTCGACCCAGCAGCACACAGGGGCTCCAATTTCTCCACATCTTCACCAGTACTTGTTATCTTCTGTCTTTTGATATTATGGCCATTGTGGGGTTTTCTAGAATAATACTTTTTCTTTTTTTTCTTTTTATACATGTGCCTTTTTATTGTCTATATTTAAGGTGTACGACATGATGTTTTGATATACGTATACATAGTAAAATTATTACTACAATCAGATTAACATATCCATCTTCTCACTTAGCCGTAGTTATCTGTGTGTGTGTGTCTCGCTCTGTTGCCTGGGCTAGAGTGCAGTGGCGTCAGCCTAGCTCACAGCAACGTCAAACTCCTGGGCTCAAGCGATCCTCCTGCCTCAGCCTCCTGAGTAGCTGGGACTACAGGCACATGCCACCATGCCCGGCTAATTTTTTTTCTATATATTTTTGGTTGTCCAGCTAATTTCTTTCTGTTTTTTTTTTTAGTAGAGACGGGGTCTCGCTCTTGCTCAGGCTGGTCTCGAACTCCTGAGCTCAAACGATCCTCCTGCCTCAGCCTCCCAGAGTGCTAGGATTACAGGTGTGAGCCACCACGCCTGGCCCCTAATCACTTCTTTTTTTTTTTTTTTTTGAGACAGAGTCTCACGCAATGAGTGCGGTGGCGTCAGCCTAGCTCACAGCAACCTCCAACTCCTGCACTCAAGCAATCCTTCTGCCTCAGCCTCCCGAGTAGCTGGGACTACAGGCATGCGCCACCATGCCCGGCTAGTTTTTTCTATACATTTTTAGTTGTTTGATTAATTTCTTTCTATTTTTAGTAGAGACGGGGTCTCGCTCTTGCTCAGGCTGGTCTCGAACTCCTGAACTCAAACGATCCGCCTGCCTCGGCCTCCCAGAGTGCTAGGATTACAGGCGTGAGCCACCACGCCCAGCCCCTAATCACTTCTTAACAGTCTCACCTCTTAATACTATTACAATGGCAATTAAATTTCAACATGAGTTTGGGAGGGGACAAACATTCAAACCATAGCAAATATCTACTAGGTGTCAGGCACAGGTCTTGGCTCTGGAGATATCTCAGTAAGCAGAACGAAGATCCTAATCCCTGTGGAATTTACATTCTAGTGGAGATTATCACAGGAAAAATTGCAGATAGACTCCCAAGAAATTGTCCTGGTGGTGGCGAAAAGTTGTTTGCTTGCATCTTGGATTGCAATCAAGATTAAATCCAGGACTTAGTCTCTGGGAGAGGGACACAGAAATACCTTTAAGAACACACAGCCTAAGGGGAGATGATTACAAGAGATCCTGAGAAAGAAAAGCAGGCTCCTATAGAAAATGAAACTTTGTTTTTATAATACTTTTAAAATGGATTTGTATCAGTCAGAGTTCAATCAGAGAAATATAACCAGTAGGAGATATAAAGAGGTTTGATGCAAGGAATTTATGTGGTTGTGGGGGCTGGTGAGGCTAGTCTGAAATCTGGTTGTCAGAGAGGGCAAGCTGGAACTCCCAGACGAGAGCTGAAGCTTAAGTCTGCAGGCAGAATTTCTTCTTCTAAGAAACCTCAGCTCTGCTTTGGAGACCTTTCGCCTGACTGAATCAGGCCCAGCCAGATTATCCACGAATGTCTCCCTGACTTAAAAGTCAACTGATTATGAACTTTAATCATGTCTGTAAAATACCTTCACAGAAACACCTAGATTAGTGTTTAATCGAATAACTAGGAGCTGTAGCCTAGCCACACTGACAGCTAAAACTGACCGTCACAGATTTAAGCAGACAACACTGTGAATATACTAAAAACCACTGTACACTTTAAATGAGTAAGTTATGTGGTATGTGAAATATATCTTAATAAAGCTCTTTTAGAAAGTAGCTTAATTCCATGCTTTTTGGAGGTCTCATTTAAAAAAAAAAGAAATATGGGCTTCTTTAAAAAAAAAAGTCTCATTATGAATGTGTTGATTCAGCCTGGGAAGTCAGAACAGAAGCTGTAATGCACGCAAAGCGTGGGCTAAGTCACCCTGAGCCTGGCACAGTTCTGTCCTCTTGGCTAGAAGTCAGAGTAATTTCTCCGTGGCTTCCTTACTGCCTCTGTGCCATAGAACAATTAATGTTTATACTCCTCGGCCAGTCACCGAAGGAGACAGACGCTGGGAGGGCCAAAGAACACTGTCTGTGCTAAGAGTCTAGGAGGCTCCATCGGCTGGTTTGGGAATGTAGGACCTGGTGTCACCTCCTAATAAAAACCATGTCGCTTCCAATTAGCTCTGTCTTCTCTATGCTCAAGTAGCTCTGGCCTGTGGGCAGCTGTTAGAGCTCAGCTACAGAGACAAATAAGTAGGTGGTGAATATAAAAAAGAAAAGTGTGGTGAGGGTTAGATGTGTTCCAGGGATTTAAGGAGAGTGAGATCATTCTGGGCTAGAACTGCTTGGAGAAGGCCCTGGGGAAAGGAAGGATGAACAAAACATGGATACAGATGAACAGCAGGGCACACATCAGGACTGGGGACAAACAAAGGGCTAGAGGAGGGAAGAAGCTGAGCTGACTGCAGCAGAGTGCCCGGGAGGTGGGTGCCGGGCAGGGAGACTCTCCAAGGATAGGGAGAGGAAGGACGGTTGTATGCAAACTAGTGGCCCCCAAAGGAGGGGTGCGTACCTCAAGGGGGGGATCAAGATGACCCACTGGGGTGGGGGAAGAAAAGATGATAACTTCTATTGTATTTATTTTTGGTCCGAAGAGTAAAAAAATAATCTCAACTAATAGATAATATATGGATTGAAGCCACCATACTCCTCCCATCTGTAGGTCAGATAGTCACAAGACAAGAGCAATAGTCATGTTATCTTGAAGGCAGAGTGGGAGTTCCTCAATTGAGAGGATGATAAGCCTCATTGTTTACTTTCAGCATTTGGTAACATATTGCAGTTCTCTTCTGCCTGGTTAGAGTGTGTTTACAGATTCTAGTATCCAGTTATAATGAAACCAAGACTCACAAAAAGAACCAATGACTTTGAAGATTCCTACAAAGGAACCCCTGTTTGAAAATAATATTGATATTGGCTGGGCTCGGTGGCTCGCACTTGTAATCCTAGCACTCTGGGAGGCCGAGGCAGGTGGATCACTCAAGGTCAGGAGTTCAAGATCAGCCTGAGCAAGAGCAAGACTCCGTCTCTACTAAAAATAGAAAGAAATTAGCTGGACAACTAAAAATGTATAGAAAAAATTAGCCAGGCATGGTGGCGCATGCCTGTAGTCCCAGCTACTCGGGAGGCTGAGGCAGGAGGATCGTTTGAGCCCAGGAGTTTGAGGTTGCTGTGAGCTAGGCTGATGCCAC
>CAUYSK010104137.1:0-40111 GCA_963575035.1 Avahi laniger
TAAGAAGTTTTGGCAAGGATTTCCTCCTAAACATCCCTTATTTTCATTATTTCCTAATTTTAAAAAAAGGTTGTGTATTGCAAAATTACAAAATAACGTATGCACAAGGTTATTTATTGTGGCGTTATTTGTAATAGCAAGACATTGGAAAGAACCACCAAATGATCATTGATAGAGAACTTAGTGAACACACCATGGTACATCAACACAATGAAGTAGGATGGGGCAGTAAAGAGGAATGAGGAAAATTTTTACACACAGATAGAGAGTAATCCCCGGAATATACTATTAAGTGAAAGAAATGAAGTGCAGAAAAGGGTATGTAGTAAGGTATGTTTGAGGTAAGAAGTTGCATAGTTGATTATATTGACAGAAAGAAAAAATAGTGGATGGGCAAATAAAAAATTAATAATTATTACACAAGATAAAGGGCAGAGAGGACAGGGATGAAAGGGATGGAAGCAATCTTTTTATTTTATCGTTTTTACTTTGGTAGGTTATAAATGTTTTCTATAATTTAAAAACCCCAAAATGTAATAAGCTATCTGTAAATATCGAAAGCAAACAAATAAACCTAACTGGATATTAAACTGATACCATATTCTAACAGAGAAAAGATTTATTTCATGTAAACTTACAAACAGTATTAATCAATCTTCAGCAGGACGTACCATAAAGACAAAAAGAACTATCAAGAAGTCTTACACTTAATAGTCAATATGGGGAATAATATCTGTATGTTTTTTAAAAAAACTCATATATATATATACTATAGGATAAAGCAAATTATTAAGTATGTTAATTTTCTTATGTATCAATAGTTAAAAAAGAAAGAGGAATGAATATAAAATCAAAAAAAGTTTAAAGACCCTGTAATCTTATATTGGAATGAGACTATCAGTGAGAACACAGGATTTTCCCTCTCTTCTTAAAAAACACATACTGTATCCTATCTCTGTCCAAGAAAAAGGCTTAGCAGCAATGTCAAGCCAACAGCAGTGAATACCCCTAATGGCAAGATCTCTAGAGACAGTTACTCACTAAAAGGAATCTTTGGAGAAATGGCTGACTTGAGAGCTGGGCAGAAAATGTGCATAAGGAGTTTGTGACATTACATTGTCCCAGAAAGTAGGGACACGATCAAGGCTGTGGAGTCCTGCCAAAAAGACATAGGAACAAGTTTGAAGAAACTCCCACTGGTCAAAATAGGGTAATTTGAACATCAAAAAGAATAACAAACAAGAGTTGAATCAGAAGTATTGAATTTAGAAAAAGCAATGAATTTAAATCAAAGAGAAAAAAGAGCATTCAGAGGGAAGAGGGGGGAGGGAGAAAGAAAATGGTAGAAGAGAGAATGGAGAGAGAGAAAGAGAGAAAAGAAAATTTATTGGATGCCAATGGAAGTGTCCACGGCACCAACTCATTACTCATGTCTCAAGATAGATGACTAAAGGCAAAAGATACTCTGATTTCTCTTCAGATTGGATAATTAAAGAAGTAAGCATGTATCTTGTCTCTCTGCTATGAATTATATTTCAGTTTACACTGAACAAATTGATGAGAAAAATTATAAAAGAATCCCAGCTGATAAACGCAGAAAAAATGATGGAAAAAAATTCCCATTTTCGAAACTTCACATGCATCATTTAAAGGTTATCAATCTATCATAAAATCATCAGGTGAAAGATTGTTAGGAAATTTACAATGAAGGAATGTGGCTGTTATTGCCCAATCAATCTTGGCTTCAGTAAAACTAAAACAACCAAACACACTACACTTTTAATGAAATTTGCATGAAAAGGAACTGCACAGCAGTGCCTAAGTGTTCTTGGAAAAAAAAAATGAAACTGTATCTACTGAAGTCTTTAGAACTAACCTGTTTGGCCACCAGAAATGAAAATTAAAAAAAGACAATAGGGCCAAGTACAGTGGCTCCTGGGAGCCTGTAATCCTAGCACTCTGGGAGGCCAGGGTGGGAGGATCTCTTGAGGCCAGGAGTTCAAGATCAACCTGAGCAAGAGTGAGGTCTCTACAAAAAATAAATAAAATAAAATAAAATAAAAATAATAATAATAAAAAATAACAGCAAACAATGCAAAGAAGCATTAGCCATATCCATAATGTCGGGAATTGACCCGGTTTTCTCAATAAGGCAATAGAATTGAAGAGAGGAGAGAAAAGAGGAGAAATCTGTTTTAAATTAAGAGATTTTTTTAAAAAATTAAGAGACAGAACAACCCAATAAAATGTGTGAACATTGTTTGGAATCTGATGTCATTAAATCCCCAATTCATGGTGGTGATGGTTGTTTTTAAGTCTTAGATAATTGGAGAAATTTGAACATGAACTTAGCACTAGGTAATATTAAGGAATTATTGTTAATGTTATTAGATTTTTTTTAAAATGGCATTTGTTTATGTAAGAAAATGTCCCTTATTTTATGATTTTTAAAGATGCACACTAAATTATTTAAGGGTAGGATAAAATGATTTCTGGAATTTGCTTTAAAATGTTCCAACAAAAAAAAAAAGAATTTTTTTTAAGTGCAGGAGAGATAAACGGTATGGCAAAATATCAATAATTGTTGAAATTGGGCACTTATAATTTAACATTTTCAGGGAAAATTCAAAAAGAAAAAATGATGACGAAACTGCTGCAGATGGTATCTTTGTGTGGGGAAGAAAAACAATTGTAAGCTTTGCTTTGCGGTCACACAGTTTGCCTTTGCTCGGGGCCTGTCTTTTTGGATCATAGTTTGCCCTTGAATTTTTTTTTAAATAAAGACCAACCCCAATATCAATATCTGCTTTAATCAAACAAGGCTGGGCTTCTCAGCCACTCTGATTTCACCACATAAAGGATACTTTATTGTTTGAGGTTGCACTTAGCTGTCTTTGATAACTAAATTTATCTACATATATAAACGTTTTGGCTATAAATTTTGTTTTGCTTGCATTACATTAAAATTACATACAGGGAACTTGTACAGGTATTTACACAGTATCAACATGGACCTCAAAAGGTAAAAAGCAATTATGCAATAGTGGAAAAAAGAGAAAAATTGAATTTCACACAATCTGAATTTGGCGTTTATACTTTCCAGCTAAGAGCATTGGTCGAATCAACCTCTGTGAGCGTTATGCTTCCATTGGGCAAATAGGAATGGTAACAGGGCTATCGTGAAGATTGCATGAGCTAAGTGAGGTGCTTTTTCAAACTTAATGCATGATACCAAGATAAAACATTATTAGCGTGAAGAATGAATGCTGACAATATTTCATAGGACTATTTTCATTTTACAAAAGTGAAAAATTATCTACCCCGATTTTTAAGAATAAATTAAATCGTTAACTACACTGAAAATTTCCATTAAAAAGACACCAGAATAAAGAAATTATTTCATATTGCAGAAAATACTTTAACTGTTTTTACCTTATCTTTAATATATCCAGTTTGTTTTAATTTCAGCATCTAATACAGTTTCACCTCTTCAAAAAATTATAGGCAAATTGAGTGCTATAGTTAGGAGCAACAGGCAAGATTAACTGTGACTTAGATTGTTTGGAGTAATTTATAATTCAATTTGCATCAATAGTCAGTGCTGCTATGCCCTTGAACTCAGCTTTTCTGGAAATTGTTTAAGACACATAAACACCTTGCATTAATGAAAAATTGTTTTTACGACATAATTGTGAGTCGGGAAGAGAGAACTGAAGAGAACAAATCTTTTTCCCTCTATCCTCTTGTTGGAAAAAGAGGTCACGTGAAATAACATAAATATCTCTTTAAAGTAATTAATGGCTTCAGGGTAAAAAGTACTTTGAAAAGAAAAACAAAAACTTCCCCCAATGAACAGCAATAAGAAACACACTACGTATTTTCATCAGTGGAAGAATTAGATCAGCTGAATAAAATTACTATTCACTATTTTTAATTGTCTTTCTATCTAGGTTAGTGTTTTTCCATTAAAAATTGCGTTATATGTTGATTGATTTTCGAAATGGTTAAACTTTTACATATTTCAACATTTAAAAGGTAAAAATAGGAACTGGTATAGAGTAAAAATTCTCTTGCCAACCCTGTCCCTCAGTTACTCAGCAATGTGTTTTCCCCATAATTTCCCTGATCACCTGCTTGCGTTTACATTGCTTTCTCTGTCTGAAATGTCCTTCAGACAGCTTTCAATGTTTGTCCTTCGCTTCCTCAAAATACAACTCAATACTCCCTTTCATGAACTTTCCCTGAGCCTCCAACTCCAAAATTGATCTGTTTCTCTTATTCTGCATCATTGAATATGGTTTGTACCCTGCTTTCCTTAATATACTTTAAATTGCTAATGTTCCTAAATTATTTTCACATTTCCTGGACAGATTTTAGATTTCCAAATAGCTTACAGATTTATAGGTCCCTTGAAAGTAAGGAATGACTTTCATTTCTTTTGTTTTCCACGTAGCAGTCTGGATCTACTCAAACAGTTGGTGCCTAATACTGTCTCTATTCTCAAAAAGCCTTACGTGGTGATTCTCAAAATTTGGTACGTATTAGAATCACCAGGAGAGCTTTCCAAACTCATGAATGCCTGGCTTCGCCCCAGCCCAATTAAATCGGAATCCCTGGGGGTGAGATCTCAGCATAAGCACTATTTAAAACCTGCTAGATGACTCCAACGTGTAGCTAAGTTTAAGAATCAGTGACCTGACCTGCCTACCAGCCCCCCATCCCAGTGATGATCTCATTCCATCACGTGCTCTTCCTAACAATGTCACATGTTCACCTCCCTGCGTCTACACCTGTCTCCTGCTTTACAGCTAAGGAGGAAGAGTTCCTCTTCCTCCCATAGGCCTCCTTCCTGCTGCCACGTTTTCTTTGCTTCCTTTAGCAGAACGCCTTCTCGTGAGGCTTTTCTGTGCAGGTGGTTGTCATTTTTTCACCTCCAAATCTCTCCTCGGCGCACTTATATCTAGCTTTCGTTTCCTCTGGGCCTCCAAAATGGTTCTTGTCAATGTTACTTGTCATGTTGCCAAAACCAAGGGCCCGTTTTCTGCCTTCTCACCTCTCAGCAGCATGGCCATGCTTTCCTCCAAACGCTGACTTTTCCTGACTTCCAGGATGCCATGCGGGTCCTTCTCTTCTCCCTCTAGAGCTTTCTCTCCTGTTATTGCCGCCACTGTCTAACTCCAAGATGGCAATTCCCAGGGTATGGTGCTAAGCCCTCTTCTTTCTCTGCGTATTTCCGTGTACAACTTGTACATAGAGATGATTTCAGATAGTAGATAGTTGAAAATTTTTTACCTTAATAGGTAAGTACAGATGTCCCTCATTATCTGAGGGGGATTGGTTCCAGGACCTCTCCCGGATACCAAAATTAGCAGGTGCTCAATTCCCTGATATCAGATGGTATAATATTTGCATATAACCTACTATACATCCTCCTATGTACTCTAAGTCATCTCTAGATTACTTATAATTCCTAATGCAATGTAAATACTATGCAAACAGTTTTTATACTGTATTGTTTAGGGAATAATGGCACGAAAATACCTGTACATATTCAGTACAGATGAAATTTTTTTCCAAATATTTTCTATCCACGGTTGGTTGAATCCACAGATGAGGAATCCACCATACGGAGGGCCCACTCTATTTATTTTACCTTATTAAGTAAGTATTAGAAAAGGCCAGAAGCTGCAAATCAAACTCATGCTAAGTTTATGTTAGGGCCATATTAAGGTTATGTGATGGTCATGTGATGGAGAATTTATGGCAAACTTCATAAAACCCCCTTGGCACATGTGTTTTCTTTCCCTAAATTTCTTCTCCAGGTGGCAGCTACTTTCACTCTTTCCAAAATCCTCCATCTATGGCCAACTGCACGTGTCCCTTTTTCTATAGCCTTTCCCCAGAACTCTTTCCAGCCTACGGGTTCCATTCTTTCCCTCTCCAGCCATCTCTAGGAAAAACACATCTTGCTGATGAACTTCCACACATCCTCTTTTGAAACTGCATGTATTATTGAGAAGTTAGGTTTCACCTAACAGGGAAGTCTTCAAAATAGGGAACGAATACCTTGCAAGGAAGCCATCAGAAATTTTCTGGATATAGAAGAGAGAACTCCGGAAAAGAAAGAGATGTGGCAATAAAACAATATAAAAATACATTTCAGTAATAAAGTTTGTCTCATGTTTTTTTTGTCTAAGAATCTAGAATAACTCAAATTTAATAATGTTGGTATACTTCGGGAACTGGGGAGGTCAAGATCAAAGCTGCCATCTTTACTGTCGACTAGTTTTTTTAGCATTGTCAATATAGTGTCTCTAATTATTAGATTTGCATCTCTAAGATTCTAATATAATGGTGCTAATATAATAAAACTACTATTTTCTAATAGTTCTGTTAGAATCTTTTTAAGTCTGATATAACGGAATAAGATTTGACCTCATAAAATATATGCAATACTTCTATTAGTACGTAATAATTCTGGTAGTATCTATAGGTTATATTTATTAAATTATAATAAAATTCTAAGAAATACACTGTTTCTGTAGGACAGAAAATAAAACAATGGTTGTCAATACCTTGATGAGTAACCGATTTCTGTTATTATCCTACTACTGCATTTTGGCTTTGTTTTTGCAATCTTATGAGGTTCTTTAGTATGAGGAATAACCACTCATCTCTTTTGAGAGACACAGACTACATCACCTGATAAACTGTAAATGAAACAGGAAAATAAGATAGGAATCCTCAGTTCCTTTGTCATAAAACAATACTAACTGTATACATTTACGTAATGACTTTAAACGAATCAGTCCTCGCATTTCTGGAGGTTACATACTATAATATATTCTTGAATATTTACATGTTAAAAGTTAACAAACTATCGAATAAAATATATTTTCTCTCCCTACATTGACAAAATTATATTTATAAGGACAAAAAAGATTTTAAAAATTAAAAGAGCCATGTTACTTTTATATAGCTACAAGTTAGAAAATGTAAAAGATGATTAATTTGAATTATGGTTGGCATATCTGGTCTTCTATTGATGGAGTGATGTATTAATAGATTTTTAGATAGTATAAAATGAGGTCTATGTGATTAATAAATTATTACATAGTCTGTAAAAATTATTTTTCTTTCTTTTGAAAAATCACTAATTATGTTAGGATCAAGATTTTCATTTAATTTGTGTTGACAGTATGCTCCAAAAGATGATATAATTTGATTCATTAAAACTTTTTGATAGTTTTTAAAATTAATTTTAAGTCGGCAAAATTTCACTCTGCTGAAGCAATAACATCTGGAATTTTTGATGAAATTCTTAAAGCAATACTCTGATTTGGTAATGAATCATGAATTTTACATATCATATTCCAGCATTGTAATGCGTTTGCATATGACAGATTATTGTTACTCCACAAGATTTTACAATATATTTAAAATTTCATTGCTATCACTTATATTGCAATTTATACTGAGAAGTAACATCTAAATCTGTATAGCAATGTAAAGAACTGATAGCACACTCAACTGATGCTATATCTATCTAGATTTATATTTAATATATTCAATTACATAATATTGAAAATAGTTCTTCAGCCACCATGTACTGTGGTGATTATTATGATATGAGTATTTCCAGAACAATCAATGGAACACACACAAAAGCAAAGAAATAGACTCCAAGCACTACTGGGAAACCATATTTTATTATTCAAGAAAGTATTGCATTGTTCCGATTTCAGAATTACCTTGTAGACATGTCATGCTGTCAACGAGTAGCACTATTTCTAAACAAAGAAGTGTATTTTCAGGGCACAAGAAACAAAGCTATTTTGTTAGACTGTAATGATAGGAGGGAAAGGCAGATGCTTTAAAATATCACAGATATTTGAAATAATAAATTGAAAGTACTATATCTGCCTACCAATGAGGTTTAAAGTTGACATAAATGATTCACGTTAATTTGTAATTACACGACAATTTTTAGAACAACTTTACTCAAAATAATATTAAATATATGTATTAATATAGTAATGCTAAATTTTCATGACTCAAACATATATACAATAGCCATTTTCAATAAAGTGAAATTCACAAATCATTAGAAGAGCAAAATTTTGATTTAGTGAAGAGTGGTTTGTGGAATATTAAGAATTAATATCCATGGAATAGGGTTTATTGATAACTATATAGCAAAATCTGAATATAAGCAAGATATGGATGATTTTAAATGAACAACATATATATACATGCAAGATATGACAATATATTTTATTACTTACTTGTGAGACCTATTTTATTGCTTTATTGATATTGACTCATATACTTACTTTGGATTTTTTTTTAATTGGAAGTTGGGATGAGGGAATTGATTGAGTTCTAAGGATACCTATTAACTTATTTAACATACTTAGACCTAAACTTGGTGGAACTAAATAGCCTAATGGGGTGTTTTTTGTTTTATTTTTTCAGACAGGGTCTTGCTATGTGGCCCAGGCTGGTCTTGAACTCCTGGGCTCCCGTGATCCTTCTCTTTCAGCTTCCCCAGTAGTTGAGACTGTGGGTGCGCTCTAAGAACCCTTCTGGGTTTTTGATAATCAAAGAGCCATTAATTTATAGAGCAAAAATAGAATCTGTGCCTGAACAACCAATCATATTCAGTAACTTAATGAATATTTGAGTACATACTATATGCCAGCCGCTGTTCTACACACCGGTTTACAGCAGTGAACAAAAACAGAGTCCTGCCTTCAAGGAACTTACATTCTAGCACTGTAATGAACTGGGGGTGAGAGCGTAGGGAACAAATAAGTAAGTAAATTATCTAGAAGGTATGACAATAAATACTATGAGGAAAATGAATTAGGATAGAGGAATGGGAAATGCTGGGTGGAGGTTGCAGTTTTTTTAAAATATTTTTTTGAGACAGGATCTAGTTCTGTCACCCGGGCTGGAGTGCAATGACATCATCACCGCTCACTGCAACCTCAACTCCTGGGCTCAAGCAATGATCCTGCCTCAGCCTCCCAAGTAGCTAGGACTACAGGCATGAGCCACCAAGCCTGGCTAATTTTTCTATTTTTATTTTTGGCAAAGACGGGGTCTCACTTTTGCTCAAGCTGGCTTCCAACTCCTGGCCTCAAGAGATCCTCCTGCCTTAGCCTCTCAAAGCACCAGGATTATAGGCATGAGCCACTTTGCCCCACCAAGTTCCAGCTTTAAAGGGATTGTCAGAGAAGATTGTACTGAGAAAGTGTCATTTGAGTCCTAAAAGACTTATTATTTTTTAAAAACATGTTTTTTTAAACATAGTTTGAAATAATCTCAAATGTACAGAAAGTTACAAGTAAAATACAAAGAACTTTTTTCCCTAAACCATCAGACAGTAAGTGGCTGACCTCGTGCCCATCACCCCCAAATACTCTGCAATATATTCTTTACAACCAAGGACATTCTTCCTACATAAACCACAGCATAACCAGCAAAATCAGGAAATTATCCTTCCTGCGTTACAACCATCAAATCCACAAGTTCCCATTCAAGTTTCTCCATTTGTCCCAAAAATGTCCTTTTTTGCAAAAGGATCCAATTTAGAATGGTGTATTGTATTTAATTTTCATGTCTTTTCTCATCTCCTCAGTCTGGAACTATTCCTCACTCCTTCTTTGAATTTTATGACCTTGACCCGTTTTTTTTTTTTAAGATTATAGGCCATTTCTTGTGTAAAATGTCTCTCAGTTTGTATTAATAATTGTCTGTTTCCTCACGATCGCATTCAGATTTTGCATCTTTGGTGGGAATGTCACAGGATTCCTTTACATTCTATCAGGTGGCTCATTATTTCAATGGGAATGTCATAATTCCCATTACTATTGCTATTAAATTGGATCACTGGATTAAGATATAGTCCGCCAGCTTTCTCCATGGTGAAGTTCTTCTTTTTGTAATTAATAAGTGCTTTGTATTGGAACTTTGTTCCTCATCCCATTTTTCATCAAACTTTGCTTGTATTCATTTATTTATGTACATAAATTGAACCCATGAGTTCCTATGTTATTCAATCATTACAATTGTCTTTCTTTTTTTTTTATTTCAGCATATTATGGGGGTACAGATGTTTAGGTTACATATGTTGCCCTTGTCCCCCCCTCCCCCCAAGTCCGGGCTTCAAGCGTGTCCACCCCCCGGATGGTGCGCATCGCACTCTTTGTGTGTGCATACACCTGTCCGCCCTCCCCCTGCCCCCTCCCCGCTGCCCGACATCCAATAGATGCTAATCATTACGATTTTCTATTACCGTTACGTACTGTCGTGCTCAAGGGTCCCAGATTTGGCCAGCAGGAGCCCTTTCGAGCCGACTCCCACTTGCTTTGGACATGCCCCTATCATTCTGAGCCACTTCCCCACTTTGGGGCACAAGACGTTCCAGGCTCATCTAGCACTTTGTCAATCCCATCCCTGAAATCAGTTCTTTGTTCAAGGAGGACTGTGTTCGTTTTGTTGGAGAGTGATTAGTAAACGTGATCTGGGTGCTTGGTGTGCTCGTTCCTATCGCAGATGGGGGCAGGGGCGATCTCTGCCCCAAGGTCATATCAGTGGTCAGAGGAAGGGAATACAGGCGTGCGGAGACGCATACATATGCACACACACGTGTGTGTAAGCACGCATACATACGCACACACGTGTGTGTAAGCACGCATACATATGCACACACACGTGCGTGCAAGCACACATACATATGCACACACACGTGCGTGTAAGCACGCATACATACGCACACACACGTGCGTGTAAGCACGCATACATACGCACACACGTGCGTGCAAGCACGCATACATATGCACATGTGTGTAAGCACGCATACATATGCACACACGTGTGTGTAAGCACGCATACATATGCACACACACGTGCGTGTAAGCACGCATACATGCACACACGTGCGTGCAAGCATGCATACATACGCACACGTGTGTGTAAGCACGCACCTACACATTCCAGCTGCATTAATCTCTGCATCTGGGAATATTGAAATCCATGGGTTACACTGATACCTCGATTCCGGGTCAACCCTACAGAATCCGTCCCAGTTTCCTCCTTTTCGTGTTTATTTGATCCATCAGCTGCTGCCCCTCCCCCCCCCCCCCAACTTACTCAGGCTCTTTCTTACTCGGTTCTCAGGGCTGGGGCTGCCTCCTTCCCACTGCGTAGGCACCTCCCTCGCTCAGGCTGTTCCACCACTGCAGGCCGCTTCCCTTGCGTGGGTGACCTCTCTCCCCTGCTGGAACTCTGCCACCCCAAGCTGGCCCTCTCCCCGCGTGGGTTCCCTCTGAAGCCCCCTGGCAGGCTGTCCGCGTGCATGGGCAGCGTCCTCAGGCTCGACTCCCTGCGTGGCTGCCTGCCCAGGGACACTCCTCCCCATCTGCTCAGGCCCTGATGGCCCCGCCACGTGTTTCCCTTGCGTGGGGACCTTCCTCACCCGGCTTAGGCCTTCGCACTGGGAGCCAGGGCCCTCCTCTCTCCCTGCCAGCCCACCGGAAAGCCCTCCTCCTCTGGCTCAGCTCTGACACCTGACGCCAGGTTGCTGTCGTCAAGAGTGCCATCCTCACTCTTTTGGGTTCCAAAGTCCCCATGTCCGGCCCCCTCCCTGTGGAGGCCTTCCTCACTCTAAGCCCCTTTTCCTGCGTGGACGCCCTCCTCACCCTCCTCGCACTGACACCGTAAATGACACCCCCCACCCCAATCGGTCCCCAAGGGGTCTCATTCTTCAGGAGGGCTCTGACCCGTCAGCAAGTCAGTCCCTCGATGCCGTTTCCGGTCTAGCTCTGCTCCACCTGATGTCTTCCAGACTGAACCTTCCAGAAGGAGAAAGGGGAGTGGAGGGGAAGAGAAAGTTGAGTGATTGTACTTTAATAAACAAAAAACATGCGTGTGTCTCCCAGGTCTGTGCCCGTCTGGAATTAGCTTTCAGTCTGAACCAGACTCCAACTTTTGTTTTTAAGGTGCTGAGGAAAATTGCTGTCATGAACCTCAACCGCCTCCCCTAAAAGAAAGAGGACTGGCGTCACCCTCAGCCCACAAGGACTAACATTTTGGTCTCAAATCAAGCGTAGTGATTTAGGAAGCCTTAAACCAGGAATCTGAGAAAACAGGAGCATGAGGAAGGTTGAGGAAAAGCCGAACCGTTGCAAAGTGATGTTTTCTAACAAGGAAAGGATGAGATACCAAGTGCTTGGGTCACTCTACCAGCAAATATTTAGGGAGTTTCTACTGGGATAAGGAAAAGTCACCACTGATAAAGATTTTCATATTTCAAGGATCTCTTAGGATTTCCTTATATAATAACACAAGATTTAATGTTTATGATCCTGAATGAGACCATCTATAAAAGGCGAAGTAAAAGTCCATGTACTTCGTTTATAAAGGCAGAAAAGTATAAAATACACACATTAGGACGGATTTCAAAACAGTGGCTGACAATTATTTAGTGCTGAAATTTTGGTTAATTCACATGTGGGAAAACTCCATTTCATTTACTTAGTATCACTGGAAATAAAATGCTATGTTTGTATTAAAGCCAAACCAAGCTCAAGGTTGGACACTGTCATCGCCTCCAACTGGTTTCTAGACCTGGAGTCACATTTTTCTTTGCTAGGGCCTTCAGTTTCCTCACCTATAAAATGAGGGCATTGGTCTAAATTAACAAAGATAATTGTTAACTCTAAAACTCTAAGGCTAACTCTAAAACTCTTAAGGCAGAGTAACATCCTAGCTTTTTATCACCTAAAAAGAGATAAAATATCTCTTGTTTAAAATATGTATACATAATAAAGGATAAAGTATTTTGTACTGAGAATTGCTCAAAGGAAGCAAAAGGAACAGATTAGAAATGAAATCTAATCATAAGACAACCACACGAGTCTAAGAATAAGGTGTGGTTTTTCTCTTAATGGGTAGAACATTTGAATAATGCAGCATGGAGTCCCTCGGTAACTGACTTGCCATTTGAGACTTACGTTAGCTGCTGGAGATTAGCTGTTGGAATTTCCCAGAAGGTAATTTCCCACTACTGCTTGTTTGTTCCAAAGCGTGGTCTATGAGAAGGCCCCCCAGACTATGAATCAGAACAGTAATTAGCGTTTGATTTGAGCGGCACCTCCGCTTATAAGAACCTCTCACCTCAATTTCCCCCGTCTTACTTGAAGTCCATTTATTCAGCCCGGATGCTCAGGGCTTTAACTTTAAGGTCTTTGGGTTTATTTTTCCCTGACTTCCTCATTGGGTTGTTGAACTGAAGAGTACTGCAATTGATTTAGATGTAAGTGGAAATTAAAAAAGAAAGACTACGTTTTTAATTTTTTGAGGAACTTCCATATTAAAACATTGGCGTAGTGGCTACGCCACTTTGCATTCCCATCATCAGTGCACGAGAGTTCCAGTTGCTCAACATTCTCGCCATCATTTCTTGTCTTTTTTTTTTTTTAATAATAGCCATTCTGACAGGTGTGAGGTGATATCTCATTGTGGTTTTGATTTGCTTTTCCCTAATAACGAGTGACGTTGAGTATTTTTTATATACTTGTTGGCCATTTTTATGTCTTCTTTGGTTAAAAGTGTGTTCGAGTCCTTAGCCTACTTTTTAAATTTGGTTATTAGTTCATTCTTTCACCATTGAATTGTAAGAGTTTCTTATAGATTTTCGAGAGAAAGCCCTTGTCAAAGAAATGGTTTGCAAATATTTTTTCCCATTCCATAGTTTTCCTGTTTACTTTGTTAATTCTTTCTTTTGTTGTGGGGAAGATTTTCAGTTTGATGTAGTCCCACTTAGTTATCTCTGTTTTTGTTGTTTGTGCTTTTGGTGCTATATCCATGAAATCATTGCCCAGTTTACAAATTAAGAGACTAATACACAGGTAAATGACTGATTTTCCAAAGGTCACATGGCTAATAACTGCTACAGTCAGTTTTGAACCTCAATCTTTTGACCTCTACACTAGTTCTCTTTCTACTACACTGCACTGCTAACACCTGCTCTGCCAATAGTTAGCCTGTGACCTTGGGAGGGTCAATCAATTTCTCTGAGTCTCAGTTTCTAGATCTGCTAAGTCAGGTTACAATATTTTATAGGGTTGATTTAATACTACTGAGTATCTTATTTCTTTGTGTTTTATAGTTTATGAAAGGACACTGAGGTATGATTTCATACAATTTAATTTTTGCAAAAGTACTGTAAGAATCAAATGAGAATGTATGCATCGCTAAGAAGGTAGATTCTATGTTATGTGCACTCATAAAATAATAATAATAAAGACCGTGGGAGGAAACTATTAGAGGTGATAGGTACGTTAATGGCATAGATTGTAGTGATGGTTTCACAGGTGTATACTTAACTCCAAAGTCATCAAGTTGTATACAGTCATCCCTTGGCATGGTGAGGGTCTTCCAGGACAACCCTTCAACCCCTTACAGATAGCAAAATCCACAGATGCTCAAGTCCTTTCTATAAAATGATGTTGTACTTACATATAACCTATGTGCATCTTCCTGTACACTTTAAATCATCTCTAGATTATTTATGATACCTGATACAATGTAAATGCTGTGTAAATAATTGTTACATTGTATGGTTTTTTCTTTGTATTATTTTTTATTGTTGCATTTTCATTTATTTATTTATTTTTAATATGTGGGACCCACAGATACAGAGGGCCTATCCCACATTAATATGCATAGCTCTTTGCATGTTGATCACACCTTAATAAAAAGGTTTTAAAAATATGTGAAAGCAATTGCACTGAATTATCATATGCCTCTGCTTTCGTGTACTCCTTTACATCTCCGAAGTTGTTGAAATTCTTGGGTTTTTAGTTAAGATTTAAAAGTTGTTCAGTGAGAAATTTCAAACAAAAGTCACAGCCTCTCATAGTACTTACAAAAAAACGAAGGCATAATGAGAATGTTATAACCTGCAAAGTCTAAAATCCAAACAGACTTGTAAGACCATTAATACTTTGTCCACCATGACTTATAATATTCATCTAAACATCCTCCAAACTTATTATCCCCAATTGAATTCTTCCTCTATGTAAGCCTGCTTGGAGGTTTTACTAATGGCCAGTTCTGTGCCTGTGTCTTTTTATGATATTTAAACTTATTTATTTATTTTTTAATTTTAATTTTTTATTTCAGAATATTATGAGAAGTACAAATGTTTTGGCCACATGAATTGCTTTTGTACAGTTTGAGTCAAAGTTATAAGTGTGCCCGTCACCAGATAGTGTATATTGTACCCATTAGGTGTGATTTTACCCATTCCCCTCCCCCCCTTCTTGATTTCCGTTGAGTTTTACTTCCGTATGTTTGCAAGAATGTGGATTGATTAGTTTTAATTTAATGGCAAGTACATGTGGTGTTTGTTTTTCCATTCTTGCAATACTTCACTTAGGAGGATGGTCTCCAGTTCCATCCAGGTTGTTACAAAAGGTATTAGTTCACTACTTTTTCTTTTATGGCTGAGTAATACTCCATGGTATATATATGCCACATTTTATTAACCCAATTATGTATTGATGGGCACTTGGGTTGATTCCACATCTTTGTGATTGTGAATTGTGCTGCAATAAACATTTGAGTGCAAGTGTCTTTTTGATAAAATGTTTTGTTTTTCCTTTGGGTAAATACACAATAGTGGGATTGCTGGATCAAATGGTGGGTCTATTTTTAGTTCTTTGAGCTATCTCCACACTACTTTCCAAAGAGCTTGTTGCAGTCCTACCAACAGTGTAGAAGTGTTCCTTTCTCTCTGCATCCATGCCAACATCTGTTATTTTGGGTCTGTTTGATAAAAGCCATTCTCGCTGGAGTTAGGTGATATCTCATTGTGGTTTTGGTTTGCATTTCCCTGATTATCAGAGACAATGAGCATTTTTTTTCATATGTTTACTGGCTATTAGTCTGCCTTCTTTTGAAAAGCTTCTGTTCATGTCTTTTGCCCATTTTTTTAATGGAGCTGTTAGATTTTTTTCTTGCTGGTTTGCTTGAGTTCTTTGTAGATTCTGGTTATCAACTCTTTATCAGATATATAGCATGCAAATATTTTCTCTCATTCTGTAGGTTATTTATTTACTCTGTTGATTGTTTCCATGGCTGTGCAGAAGCTTTTTAATTTAATCAAGTCCCATTTATTAATTTTCCTTGTTGCTGTGATTGCCTTTGAGGTCTTCTTCATAAATTCTTTGCCTAGGCCGATATCTAGAAGGGTCTTTCCAACATTTTCTTCTAGAATTCTTATAGTTTAATGCCTTAGGTTTAAGTTTGTTATCTAGCTTGAATTAATTTTTGTGATTGCTGAGAGGTAAGGATCCTGTTTCAATCTTCTACATGTGTCTATCCAATTTTCCCAGCACCATTTATTGAATAGTGTTTCTTTCCCCCACTGTATGTTGCTGTCTACTTTGTCAAAGATTAGATGGCAACATGAGGATGATTTTATATGTGGATTCTCTGCTTTGATCCATTGGTCTATGTCTCTGATCTTGTGTCAGTACCATACTGTTTTGGTTACTATAGACTTGCAGTATAGCTTGAAGTCTGGTACATTGATGCCTCCCAATTTGTTCTCTTTGCTTAAGGTTGCTTTGGCTTCGGGCTGTTTTCTGGCTCCATACGAAGCATAGAATTATTTTTTCTAGATTTGTGAAAAATGACGTTGGTATTTTAATGGGGATTGCATTGAATCTGTAGATCACTTTGGGTAGTATAGACATTTTAACAATGTTGATTCTGCCAAACATGAGCATTGTATGCTTTTCCATTTGTTTACATCCTTTGTGATTTCCTTCCTCAGTGTTTCATAGTTCTCCTTGTAGAGATCTTTCACCTCCTTGGTTAACTAAATTCCTAGGTTTTTCTTTTCTTTGTTGCTATTGTAAAAGGTATTGAGTCTTTGATTTGAGTGTCAGTTTGACCATTGTTGGTATATGGAGATTATGCCTGTGTCTTGACACAGGCTGTCTCCCCTGCCTAAAATGCACTCTTTGCATTCTCTACCCTTCCAGTTAAAGCTCAGACCTAACTTCCACTTCTTTTCTAACTACACTGGTTGGCATTTGTGGATTTTGTTCCCTCATCTTTATTAGTTCTTATTGTCTATAGCAGAGGTCAGTAAACTATGTCCTGAAGCGTGTTTTTGTACATAAAATTTTATCAGAATTCAGCCTATGGCTGTTTTCACACTACAAATGCAAATCTGAGTAGTAACAACAGAGGCCATATGGCACATAAAGCCTCAAATATTTATTATCTGGTCCTTTACAGAAAGTGTTTGCCAATCCCTGGTCTACAGCAAATCTTATTTTTCACCCACTAAAAAACCTCAATCTAGCATGATGGAAATAGCATATTCTTTTTCTAAAATTATTTGTTATTTACAGTAAGTTTTAAGGACATTAAAATTACAACAGTGTGTTGAGTGAATATTATTGCTATGCCTTTAAGATACAATTCAGAAATTCTACTAAAAGATGAAACTTATAAAAAATATATTTTAGTGTTATGGCCATAATGGAGCAGCACGACCAAATAGTATTACACAAGTATTATGAGATATAATTACAGTAGTGACTAAGGCAATGGGAGAAGGTTAGATAATAAAAGATATAATGATTCGTAGCATGCAGCTTTGGCTGAGAGGGACACATTAAAGATACTTGCTGGACAGAGAAAGGTAAAGATCATGACAACCACCTAGAGCTTGTTGCTCCTGTAAGCAGGTCTGAGCATCATGGGCAAACAGATGATCAGTCAAGGCTGGTAGAGTCTGTAGGCAATGGCACCCCTCATTTGTGGTGAACATGGGTGGGAGGAGGAGCAATTTCTGACTAATAGTTAGCAAAGGACTGTATTGCGTGGAGCATGCTTGAGCATTCTGCTGAGAAGCACTGGTCTATATGCTACTTGTTCTGCTTAATTTTCTTCTGTAGGTCATATTTTCCCAAGTATTCCAATCTATTTAAGGCTATGAACAATGCCACATGTTTCCACCATTCCCATTGTTATAAGGGACAGTGTTACCTTATTCTGTGTTAAGGCTGAACCTACACTGGACTCTGCCCTTTTACACAGCTCTCATTTCTTCTACAGAAGAGTTTGAAGGAAAGATTATTTCCCATGAAAACGAATATGGCCACATCTATTAGATTGAGAGAATTCTTCAAATGTTACGAAATAACAATTTTTCATAGCAAAATGTCCTCTCTAAATTTCTTCCTGAGTTCTGGTGAAAAGCTTTTGTTGCTCCTTCCTCTATCAATATATATTAAAATGTAGCTCTTCATAATTATAAAAAGTTTTAATGAATTAGGCATTTATGCTTATTGAGAACTTAATTTTCAATTATGAAAAAGATCATCATTTTCTTCATGCTTGACAATCGTCTTTCTACTTCTTATTTTAGTAACAAATTATTTCAAAGCCAAGTGATTTTTAAATTTAATTTATTTATAGACTGCTTAATACCTACTAGACGGTGTGCTAGGTGCTGGGTACACTGGTGATCTTAGAGCCCATCATTATGCCTCTTTATTTCCTGGATGTACAGAGCCCATATCACTGGAACCCAGGGTAATTGAAAAACAAACAAACAAATAAATAAACAAAAATAACCTAATCAGGCCAGGCATGGTGGCTCACACCTGTAATCCTAGCATTTTGGGAGGCCAAAGAGAGAAGACACTTGAACCCAGGAGTTTGAGACCAGCATGGGCAAGAGCGAGACCCCAGCTCCATAAAAAATACAAAATAATTAGTCAGTTGTGGCGTGTGCCTGTAGTCCCAGCTACTCAGGAGGCTGAGGCAGGAGGATCACTTGAGCCCAACAGTTTGAGGTTGCTGTGAACCATGATGCTGCCACTGCACTCCAGCCTGGGCAACTGAGTGGGACCCTGTCTCAAAAAATAAAACCCAAAAAACGTAAACATTATGACAGCTATTCTGCAGTCCAAATGCATAATGCCAATATTAACATATTAATATTTAGGGATTAAAAATGAAACATACAGGAAATATTTTCTCATAAAATATTGAAAAAAAGCATAATATTGCAGAGATTTTAACATGCTAAGTGATTATGTACTTTTTAAAAGCAACACTTTCTTTTAGTTGCACAAAGCATGCTTTCTTTATTTCAACAAATATACTCTCATCTGGAAATTCTCTTGTGAATGGAAGGAGCATGCCTATCTAGTGTGTGAAGCAATGGTTGGCTGCTTGTTGGCTTCATATTAAACAGAGAGATAAAAAATTTAAAAAAAGGTCTCCAAGGCAACAACCTTGATCATTAAAGTTTGCATTAAAAGGAGAGAGCTCAATCTTTCTTAAACATTATCGTCATTTGCTAAGGTCCCTGGCAAGTCATTTTGCCTCTCTAAACCTGTTTCCTGGGGATAGCAATACTGCATCTATTTCGCAGAGGAATTTCAAAAATGAAATGAGATAACTCACGTGAGGGCATTTTGTGAATTCAAACACTATACCAGTGTGAGGGGTTTAAAAACGTGCTGTTTTGCAAACATGTTCAGATATTACATTCTAATAGCTACAAAGGAGTGCCGAAATCTCTCGCTATCTGCTGTTTGTTAAAGAATGTAATCTAAGTTGTAAAAAATTTTCCCCAGTGGAATTCAGGAAAGCTATTTTGAGCTTAAAAAAAAAAAAATGTCTTATAATTTTTTTTTTCCCCCTGAATTGGGCCATGGGCTGAGAAGTCTCTTCTCTACCATGTAGTGAAGCACGTGGCTCCCCTCCACGGATTATTTCTAACTAAATGCCCCTCAAGAGTTGAAGAAAGCAATCAAGTCCTCTTGCTGTTGTTCTTCCTTTACACTGACCAGCTTTTCAGGATTTTTACAAGTCTGACAACTGCCCATTGGATATTTTCAGTCTCTCTGTTTGTCTCACGGTGTCTAGAGTAGAGCACAATATTCTAGATATGGTAGGAATAATATCGGGAAAAAAATCACTTCTCTTATTCTGGGCCCTATACATCAATTAATATGCCCTAAATTTATATTCAAGTTTGCAGCTAAAATCTTGACTCTTTTTTACAGGAACTGATGATTAAGCCATATTTTTACCTATTCCATTTTCCCATAATGGCTTTTTAAGGTTCAACTTCAAGCATTTAATCTATTCTTTTTATTTCTTGTACATTTTGTCTTGTCAAATGCAAAACTTAATGAGTATAGAGAAAACATGTTTGGTTTCCCACTTTCTATTCCCTATGAAACTTGTCTTTACTTCTTTCCTCTCCTTGGAGTCTGTGGAATCCAAGAACAGTGCTCACACTTCCCTGGTATCAGCGCTGCTTATATATTCCAGTTTCAGTTGGCTGCTGACCTTTGCACTCAAAACAGCCTTGGCTAGAACGCAGTATCAACCCATCCGGGCCTCGCTTTGAACTTTCTTAGTCTGCAGGACAGCAGGCCCGCCTGAGGAGCTATACCAAATGGATCCATCAAGAAACTCAGCAGCCCTGGCATGATGGTAACTCACTGCAGCCTGGAACTCCTGGGCTCAAGCCATGCCTGGATAATTTTTAAAAATCTTTTTTTAAGAGATGGGGCCTCTTTGTGTTGCCTCGGCTGGTCTTGAACTCCTGGCCTCAAGTAATTCTCCCACCTCAGTCTCCCAAAGTGCTGAGATTATAGGCTTGAACCACCGCACCCAGCTGAAATTCTAAGAATGAGCTAGAGTCTAATAAAACAGTTGACTTTCCCCTTGAAGTCTTTGTTCTTCGTCTCTTTGGGTTCCTACCACATTCTATTTTGCATTTTGGCAAATGACACATGTATTTTTACTGTACGCTGCTCCGGGATTATGGGAAGAATATATTCTGTTCCTTTTCTTGTCTTTGGGGGCTTCCTCCTTAGCACCTTGCAGTGTAAGGGTTACTATAAACGTTAACTTGGAGACATTTGAATGTGAATGAGGAAAGCAACCACTGGATGGCAGCATGTTGAAAGAATACAGAATTATTCACTTGAAGCCATCCATTTAGTTTTTAAAATCTGTATGAACAAAGAAAAAAACGTCATGCCTACCTGTTTCATGAATCCTTTAATCTAATCCCCTCTTACAGATGCAGGGGATGAAGTTAGAGGCTGGTTTTCAGACCTCAAAAACAATCAGGAGCAAATACAATGGAGAGCTCAGAGTTCTCAGATTTTAAGCTAGAACCAGACAGACTGACTCATCCTTCGAGCTGAGTGGTTTTGGTAACCAGTATAGGAATTATGTGGTGAATTATGCAAAGCAGAATAATACTTTCTGAATAGTGCCTAATATTAATGGCTAGTACTTAGACAAAATGTTTTCGGTTGCTCCACTGATTATATAAAAAAAAAATCTCTCAGTTATATACATGTATGTGTAACATGTTTTTGAGTAAGTCACCAAAACATTGCAATAATTAATTTGAACTTCTTTTCCTTGTCATCTGTGACTAAAGATTTTTTTTTTCCATTAGCAAACAAGTAAGTCAACATTTGTTGAAAATCTCCAGCTGCATGAAAATTGACTAGGTAGGAGAGAGAAAGTGAGGGAAAGAAGGCTCTGGGCTGGGAAATGTCTAGATGTGATCAATTCAGGGCCCCAGAAAAGGTCATCAGATGTGTCTTTCATTTTCGCACTCTTAGTAAGTTCTGCTTTCTTTGGCATTGGCTTTCCTTCCAGCTGGGCTTTCTTTTGAGCTGGCAAACAGATCCCAGAGGTTTCAGCAAAAGTTCTGGGACTGTCTCCCCTTAGCCATCTGTGTCACTTACAAATTTCCGAATCTGTCCCAGTGGCAGGAGGAATGGAATGCTTTGATTTCTTAGGCCAATTACCCAGATTTGAACCACTTGCCTCCTCCAACAACATGAACTGAGAAGGGAAGAACAGACATCTCCCAAAAGAAAACCAGGATGCTGTCACCAAAATAAGGGTGAAGGAGCGCTACGCAGGCAGAAACGATGGCTATCCCCTATACGAAATATAAAACATGCAATCCTTGCCTTCAAGAAAGTTTATAAGCTTGAAAAGAATCATGAACTGAAACAACATTATCAACAACATTATATTTAAAGTTGCATTGGAGTTTTCGAAATACTTATTTTGTGTGACCCTTACGAGAACATGTTTAGATCAGTCCTATTTTGTAGTTAAGGACAAAGAGAAGTATAGACATTAAATTATTTGCTTAACTGCTGCTTATTATGCCCAATTTAAAGCTCATATTGTTAGGTAGATAGCAAGGGATTCTGGGTCTCCTAGGGACAAAAGTGGATGATTCATCCCCCCCCAAAATGGGCTTTCAGAGAGGCTCATGGGAGATCTCTATGCACAGTAAGACTCAGGTCACGCAACTCTCAACCGTCCAAAGTGCTTCCATGGTGACGTCTGAGCCACAGGGAGGTCCCAATCTGGGCACTATAAAAAAAGACGCAAAACATAACCAGTCCCTTTTCTTTTTTGCATCCTTCCTTCTGCTCTCCCTTTGCTGCAACAGTGGGCCCGGTCATCATCCATGGCGTATGCACCATGCTCTGTAAACCTATTTCTTGCTCTTGCCCTATAATCCTATCTTTCTCTCCCCAGTAAATCTCATTTTCATGCTTGCCTTACTTTGGCGTGTCTGGTCATTCTTCTTGACAATATCAAAGCTGAAACATTCATATTTCCCAAATGACAGTAGTTCTACTTATAGACAACAGTATGAATACTTATTCACGGAAAATAATGTTTCTGTTATATCATCTAATATGCCAGAACCAAGCTATATTTGACATGAGAAAAATCATCTAACACAGTGTTTCTCAAATTGTGTTCTGCCTATATTATAGTTTCCTGGGTTGTTTTTTTATAAATAAAAATTTCAGGGCTTCATCCATGACTCACAATATCTGGAGATGGAGCCTGCTGGGCTCATGCCTGTAATCCCAGCACTTTGGGAGGCTGAGATGGGAAGATCACTTGAGGCCAGGAGTTCGAGACCAGTCTGGGCAATACAGGGAGACTCCATCTCTACAAAAAACAGAAAACAATTGGCCGGGCATGGGGGTGCACCTGTAGTCCTAGTTACTTGGGAGGCTAAGGCAGGAGGCTCCCTTGATCCCAGGAGTTTGAGGCTACAGTGAGCTATGACGGTGCCACTGCACTCCAGCCTGGGTGACAGAGCAAGACCTTTTCTCTTAAAAAAAAAGAAGAAAAGAAAAAAGTGTAGATCCGCAAGATACTCCTCAGTCTCTCTTTCAGGTTTTGCATCTTACTCTGTTCACCCTTCCTTTTTTGTTCTTTTCCAGGTTAAAATACTTATCAATTAGAAGGGCTAAGTATTATACCATCATTACATCTAATTTAGACATTCCAAATTAATCGGTGAATGAGAGTATTAGTTTTTATAGCAAATATCTAAAAATCAAAACTTAAAATTAAAAAGGACCCTACCTGAACTGCCCTTCTGCTCAGATAAGGAAACTGATTTCCCAAAAAGTAAAGTGACTTGCATAGCCAGGCAATTAGCATTGGCACAGCCCTTTTAGAACTGTTCAGTTTTAAATGACTACACTGTATTTCATTTGGGGAAATGGTCATAAAAGTCAGTTAGCATTTATAATTAAAACTCAACTTTAGTTACCTTTAATTGTGTGCGCGCCAGAACATAGAATTCAATTTCAAAATCCTGAACCATATTTTATCACTTGTCTTCACTAATAGTTACCGGGCCTTTGCCATCTCTCTACAAGGATCCCTCATCTAATCCCCACAACTCTAGGACGTAGGTGTGGTCATCTTATAAATGAGGGACCTGGGACATGAATAGATGAGGCAATTTACTCTAGACCAGAGTTTCTCAAACTTTTATGTGCAAAAGAACCACCTGCGAGTCTTGTTAATATGCAAATTCTGATTCAGCAGGTCTGGGGTAGGCGTGTTCTAACCAGCTCCCAGGTGAAGGCGAACATTGGTGGTTTGTGGATTATACATTGAATAGCAAGGTCCTACCTAGATCATGTGCCCCAGTGTCTTGACCCTGCCTGTCTGACATCGAAGGTCATGCACTGAACCCCTGTGAGGAGTGTGCTCTGACTTTTCTCTTTCCTATGTTGTAATTTACACCCTACAAATGGAACAGTGAGGCCAGAGCTTGATGCACGTACACTTGTGGCGCAGTTTTACCCTTGAGGAATACCCAGGGAAGCAAGGCACTCCTGGCAGTCATTCTCACCCAAAGGCTCTCTTCCCCAGATGCCTCTTCTGGGCCCACCGCTCCCAAAGAAAACATGTAGGTGGTGGTGGCAGCTGCCATTCACTTAGTCTTCAGAGTCACAGGGTTTCTCCTGCTCAATGAGTGAAGTCATTCGACTCTGACATATTCCCCCTGCCCAAACATATATACACATACATACATATACGTATGTGTGTGTATACATATATATTTTAATTTTTAAAAAGTTTTTTTTTAGAGACAGGGCCTCACTCTGTAGCCCAGGCTAGAGTGCAGTAGTGTCATCATAGCTCACTGCAACCTCGAACTCGTGGGCTGAAGCGATCCTCCTGCCTCAGCCTCCCTAGTAGCCAAGTAGCTGGGACTACATGTCCATGCTTTTTTCTATTTTTAGTAGAGACCAGGTCTCCCTCTTGCTCAGGCTGGTCTCAAACTCCTGGTCTCAAGAAATCCTCCCACCTTGGTCTTCCAAAGTGTTAGGATTACAGGCATGAACCACCGCGTCCAGTCTATATATATAATTTTTTTCAATATATATTTAATTATATATATAATCTATGCTTCATGCTTTCTTATATATAGGTTTATTTAAACATGCATATTATTAAATACAAACATGCTTACTTTTCATTCCATTTTCCCTAGTGTTCATAGTTCATTCTCTTCTGCTTGATCTTCTTTTATCCTATACTTTGTTTTTGTCCCAAAACACTTCCTTTTTAATTATACTATAATTTTAACATTTACTGAAAAAGAAGGAGATTCAAGTTAGCCACCTTTCGTATTATGTCACTTGGTTAAACACCCCAGCCTCAAGGATTTCCTTTTTACTGTTTTATTTCTCTTCAGGTAAGGGGGTTTGACCCAGGGTTGGTTCCCACAGGGGGACAACGGGAAATAAATCTGGGTGTTCAGCATAAAGAGAGCTAATGACAAAGCTATTTTTGTCTTCCCTATGTTATTCTTTGTGTCTGTTTGATATCTCTATTCTCTGGTTCTTATCTTTACAAGACAGCTGCTTTGCCTTAGGCATAAATCAGAAGAGGAAAAGCAGCTACTGGGCCTGGAGGGAGGATAAAGGGAACGGAATTCAGGGAAGCTTCAAGGACCCCAGAGACTCCTTGCTGGGCCAGAAACAACAAACAAAAGCCCCTGCTGTTCCAGCAAACGCAGGCAGAACAGAGAAGCGGATCAGGGAAGAAAAAGATGATGCTCTTGCTGCCCCAAAAACGGAAAGGAAGAACTCAGGCAAATGACACGCACGCCCTAGGAGCAGATCTGCCCCGGAAGTACAAGGTGCGCACTTCCGGTTCGTGGAGTAAATGGGAGGTAAGTGTTGGGTTTCAGAACACTGTTCGGAAGACAGACCTGGGCGAGATGGAGAAATGCTACTGCTTGTAAATCATAGTGACGGACAACGGGAACCACACTGTGTTTTTCCATAATGCTCCAGATTTCAGAGTTTATAGATGAAGTATTTCTGTTTTCCTGGAAAATATATCGAAGATAGATTTATTCAAGGTGATAACACATCAAAAAAGAAAAAACTCTCAAAACCTTATATGTACACACAAATTTGGACTTCCTGAGTTAACCAGTTAATATATTTAAAAACAAACATCAAACCTAAGAAACAAAAAACTTGTTAAAATCCAGTCAAAACAATTGTTTGACACACCAGATAGCTAGCTTCACGTTTTTCAATTTTTTGCCAGCTGCTAAGAATCCCATGAACACAATCTAATTTATACAAACTTAGCTAAAAAATTGAAGGACTAGTATCAATTTGGGTTGTTTCTATCTTTTTTAGAATTAGTTTCAGTTTGATATTGAAAATATAAAGCTTTTAAAAAATTAAAATTCTATATGAGAAGAATAAAAATTGTATTAGTAGTGTTTTTAGCTCACTCATTTAACATACTCTTACCCTAAATTATTAGGGAAGGAATTATTTAGATACAGGTAAATAAAGATGATAGGAGCTTCAGAGGTGGTGGAAGGGAGAATGTTAGGGTTTTGTGATGGCCAAATAAAAACAACGTATTTATCAATAGATGAAAAAGTACAAATTTATTCTTACTGTATACATCTGTGGCAGCTAGATATCCAGCTTCAGGCTTTCTAAGGATGCTAGTTTTGATTTATATTACTATTTAAATATACCACTACTCTCTACATTTCCTTTCTCTTATTGATGGCTGATGGGCACTGCACACCTGATATCCCCAGAGAAATGAAACTGGAAGGATTTCTAAGGAGCATAAAGTTTCACCTCCCAGCTGTGGACACATACACTCACACACACACACACACACACACACACACACACACAAAACCCAAAGGAAGTTAGGGAGAAGCTGTGATGTGCTCATTAGAAAAAGAGCATGAATGTATAAATGTGAAACCTCGGTTTCTGCATAATATTCTTGAACAGAAATTATTGTAATTGCTGTGCTAAGAGACAACACTGATATCCGAGAGCAATTAAATGAAGATTATAAGACTATAGATAAATCCTCACATATAGCATTTCCAAAAATTATTTTTTAAAAATAGTAATGTATGCATATGGTACAAAATTTAAAAGTTATGTAACAATAAGAAATCCCTCTACCACTCCTAACCTCCACCCACCCAATTCTCCTAGAAACAAGCACTATGATCAATATCTTGTATATTCTTCCAGAGGTAGTACATGGAAGATTTTAGAGTCTCCCTTTTGTCTCTTAGTTGAAACTTAAGTGGCTCAATTTTCCATTGAGTTAAATCATCAAAATGGAACTCTAGTCTTTGGCTCAGATTTGAAAACAACTTCTATTTAGTCTAGATAATTGAGGACTTCCTGGAGATACCAATAATAGTCCAGGATCCCTCCTTAGAAGAGAGTTCTTTCCTCTAGCAACAAGATAAGTAGCTGACTCCCAGGAAGCTGTCCTTTCTTAATGGGCCCTATTTCAATAGTTCATTGCCTAGTAATTACAGCTGAATGCAAATATAAATGTAAAATGCCTGTGATTTTTTTATAGGTTGAATGATATAGGTAGCCCTGGATTGTGAAAAGAAACAGATTGCTCTCTGCCTTTTGTTGTTTTATCCAAGGTTTGCTATCTGCTTTGGGTGAATTGTCACCAGACACATAAAAATACACTGATAAAAAAAACACAGGGAGAAGCCACTTATCTCCCACCTGTGCAGCAAGCTGATAAATTTATATGACTATGTCATTGGTATAAAATACCAATTATTAATAATTCAGCGATAGATCTCTTGAGTTCTAAGAACTTTAAAATTGATCATGTCTCCAAAACATCTATAATTTGCAACTATTTAAAACTTAACCAGTGTGGTACAGCAGAAAGTCCCCATGAAAATATGCATGGCTCTTACGGTGCCAAATTTTTGCTTTGTTTTGGCATTTATGAGAGAGGTAACTAAATGCCAGCACTGTGTTAGATCTCATTGTTACAAGCATGAAATTAAATTGGAACAATTGTGAAAAACATAACAGTGATGACAGAGAATGATGAAAACATCAATCACACCTAAATTGGTCTACATATCAGCCCTGGAGGTGGATTGCTGGGTGCCAAATAGGACTCTGCAGCTAGCAGCTCCGTTTAATTTTAGCAGAACAGTTATGCAATGATAGTATTCAAGGTAGAAATGTCACATGTCAGAAAGTATTCTGATAGTAATGCTAGCTATGAAATATTCCCCTCCGTGTGCGCCAGCAGGAAGTCACACATGTCTAAACCTGTCCAATACTTATTTTTTCAGGTCAACCATCTAAGAGACGTTATTTGTCCTGATTTATAAATTATACTTGAATTTCTGAAGATAAGGTACTCATTCATTTTTTTTATTTAAAGTACATTTTTATTTTGAAAGCTATGCACATACATGGTTCAAAAAGTCAACTATTTCACAAGCCTTATAACTTAAAAACAGCCGTCTCCTGTCCCATCCTTCCCCCGATTATTGCTCCTCAGGGAAAACCACTGTCAACTCTTTTAGCCCTTTTTCCTGGTGTTTACTGCCGTGTTTCTAAGTAGCATTCATTGAATGCTATTTTTTCCAATTTATGTGCTATCGATTAACCACTTATTTCTAACCTCTGCCTTCCCGCCCCCTCAACCACGGTTGTCTTCTCAGCATAGCTACAGCTTCATTTAGCTAAATCAATATTCAGGATTCATTATTACGACCATTTAAAAGTTATTCACAGATGATCGATCTAGTATATCATGATCATAATTATTTCCTTCTGCAATTTTGTTTTCTGGGTATATTTGCAATTTTTTTTTTTTTTTTTTTTTTTGAGATGAGATCTTACCATTTGGCCCAGGCTCGTCTGGAACTCCTGAGCTCAAGGGATCCTCCTGCCTCAGCCTCCCTGGTAACTGGAATTAAAAGATATAATTGCATCTTTTTTTTATTTTTAATTCACTTAGTTTCCCATATGTACAGGTCTATTAAATCATCCTGTGTTGTTTCACTGAGTTCCTCTTAATATATTCGAACACTTTAGGGAATCTCTGTTTCCCCATTGTCTTGAAAACACACCTTCCACCCTGCTGGCCCAGGCTGGAGTCCTTGTCCTCTCCACCTGTCCCTCACTGTCTTCCTGGGATTTCCTGTCCCATCAACCAGCAAATTCCTTTCACCTTCCTCCTGCGCTGGATCCCTTATTCCTGGATCCTGAGAGTTCCTCCTACTTGGTTTACTTTCCTTTTCTGGTGGGGCATGTTTTCCAGTAGCTTCCTGAGAGATTGCACGAGAGGTAAACTTTGAGACTTTGCACATCTGAAAGTGTCTTAATTCTAACATCACACTTAATTTACAGTGAGATTGGGTGTAGAATAATAGCTTTGAAATACTTATTCTTTTTTTCTTTCTTTTTTTAAGGCAGATCAAGTGAAGTGGGAGTGGCGAAGGTGAAATACTTATTCTTAAAATTGGACGGGATTGTTCCACTATGTTTCAGGAATCAGTTTTGGTGCTGAGACATCTGGTGTCTTCTGATTCCTGCTTCTTGGTACATGACCTACTGTCCCCGCTCCTCCTCTCTAGAAGCTTCTAGAATCTTCTGTATCCAATGGTCAGAAGTTTCTCAATGATACGCATTTATATGACTTTTTTTCTTCCTATTGTGCTGGACACTTTGTATCACGGTGTGACCTTTCGGTTTGGAGACTCATGTCCTTTAGTTCTGGGAAATTTTCTTGAATTATTTGTTGAATAATTCCTTCCCTTTCATTTTCTCTGATTTCTTTATGGAACTTCTATTATCCAGAAGTCAGACATCCTGGAAAGATGTTATAATTCTCTGTTATCTTTTTGTTCTTCTGTTCTGTCTCTCTCTCATGTGGCTTGTGAATCTGATTGTCAACTTGGACCACGAAAAACCACTGTGCCTGTACAAAGGCAAATTCGAAACCATTATTTCTGGTTATTTTTAGTGCATTTTTAAAAGTAGGTTTAAGCTATTTCAGTTTTACAAATTATCAATGCATTTTATGTTTCTGTATTCTTCAGTAAATATATGAGTGCTCTATACTGGTTTTCTTTAAGGATTGAAGCTAGAGAAAACTAGAGCTAATCACTAAATTCAGTAAATTGAGTTCAAATTCTGTTCCACTCAAATTCATTCAAATATTAAATGAGCTAGAGTGTATGAGGGAATTAGCTGGGCAGTAGGGATACAAAGGTAAATGAAAATAAATAAAACAGCCTTGCCTTTGTGGAACAAAAAGGAAGATCATCTAACCATGACTTGGGGGCTGAGTTCGTTGACACGGGCTGTGGTCTGGAGACTGGATCCAAGGGCTGTGGTCTGGAGAGTGGATTGGAGGGCTCAGGACGGGTCTGAGGATAAGTTAAAAGACTGCTGAGTAATTCAGGCAAGATGCTGATGGTCTGAATTAGGTTGATGATAACTAGGAAGAAGAAAAGTGAATATTTGAGAGACACTTAGGAGTCCGATTAAACAGGACTCGGAATTGACTGAATGTAGAGGGAGTGAGGACAAGGTGAGTTGTGAGGGAAAAGGAGTGAATTTCATTTTGGAAAAGTTTAATTTTATGTGAGATAATAAGCATGTGGGAATTTGAATCAGGAGCCCAGAGGGACATAAACTCTGGAAATAGATGTTTGGATGTCATCCACATGTAGGTATTATCTGAAGCCACATAAACCGAAGGAACAACAGAAAAATGTGTCAACTGGACAAGGTCAGAGGAGGTTTGATGATGGAACTCAAGGAACATGGACATTGGACTTTAATGGGTTTAGTGGTTACCTCTGGGAAGAGATGGGGGAAGAGATGAGGGTGGATGTGTTTTTATTTCTGTAATCCTTTGCTTCTTTAAAAAAAAATCTGGAGTAAATATGGCAAAATATAAATCTATTAAATATGGCTGGCGGGTGCATGGGTATCTAATTTATTTTCTGTATATTTGAAAATTTCATACTTTAAAAGTGAAAACAACTGATTTCAATACCCCTTTTAAATAAGCAATCATGTAAAACATCATTAATATGCTTACCTATTTTTAAAAAAGTAAACAGAAAATACTGTGAGGTCTTCTAAGATCGGAAGAAAACATCTGCCCTTAACTTTAAAAGATAACTTTAAAAACATCAGTGTAAATATAGAATTCTAATTATAGACAATAGGGAAAGACAGATCAAGAGAGGTGTGAGGCTGTCAAAAATTGAAATTTTGATATTTAAAGTTAAGATTTCATAAAGCCTGTGTAACCTACATTACTACCTTTACTCAGACAACTCAAATGTTTAGTGTAGACAGCTATAAATTCCAGATACTCGTATCCAACCACCTGCTTTAAATCTCTTCTTTGAGCCCAATATGGTGCAAACCAAAGTCATAAACCCCTGAACCCTCTCCTGGTAACACGCCCACCCCTGCTTTGCTCATTCCAGTGAGTGGAGTCACCCAAGTCTGAAATCCAGGGAAATTTCTTGATCACCACACCCTATGACCTTGATATTAACTTCATTCCATGGTTTCTTCACAGGGGTCTTTTTAAGATTGTGTCTATTTTATGAAGATTATCTCAGTTAAACTAGCATGATAGCCATCAATCCACTTAACCTGGCCCACACACACGGAGACATAGCTCATACGTGAAAGCCCATGAACGGATATGGATCCCCAGTTAACATGGTGAAACTCTCATCTTTTCCTCACTTTACTTCGACTACTGTAAATGACACGTGACACCTGACACACTGCCTAGGTGAGTCCCTGGGTTAAATATTAGCAAAGCTTAAGTTTTTAATCTATTTTTGTAGAAGTTCAAACATTTTCCCTGCTCCCCAATGAAGTATCTTGTGGAGTCACTTTGGAGGCTGCAGCTCCATACTGTAGTTAGAATGATTTTTTTTTTTTTTTGGAGACAAAATCTGGCTCTCTCGCCCTAGCTGAAGTGCAGTGGTATCATCATAGCTCACTGCAGCCTCCAACTCCTGGGCTCAAGCGAATCACCTGCCTCAGCTTCCCAAGTGGCTGTGACTACAGACATGCGCCACCACGCCCAGCTAATTTTTTCTATTTTTAGTAGAGATGGGATCTCACTCTTGCTCAGACTGGTCTCGAACTCCTGAGCTCAAGCAATCTTCCCACCTCATCTAGGATTACAGGTGCGAGGCACCACATCCTGCCAGAATGATATTTTTGAAACTCAGAATAATCATGTTCCTTTTTTGTCCCTATCCCACCTACACCAACACTCCAGAGACTTCTTGCCTGCTCTTAAAATGAAAACCAAACCTTTGATCCAAGCTTTTCATAATTTGCCATCTCCCTCTTCAGCCTCTTCTTAAAAACCAATCCTTGCTCTTTGCTACAAAGAAATGAACCTCCCTGTGTTTCATCCTAATACTTATCACAGTTGTAATTGTATTTGCATATTTTATTATTTTTTTAGCATCTGTCTCCTATACCATAAGCTATATAAGTGTTTGTTTTGGTCTGTTTTTGTTCACCCCAATAGCTAACATAGTGATAGCTCTTTTTTTTTTTCAATAAATAATCGAAAAGAGAAAGAAAATAAAACATTCTCTCAAAAGATCAATATTTACATAGGGCATTTGCCAATGAATCCAGATAAAAAACTGGTGTAAAAAAAATGGTGTCAAACCATGAAGGGAAACTATAAGAAAGTAACATTTATGGGCTTATGAGAAGAAAATAGAGGCTTTTTAAAATTGGAAAAGATAATAAAAATCATAAATTTATTTTGGAGAAAGGCATAGAGCCACTACTTTCAGCTGATGGTATAAAATTATAGATGAAAGCAAAACTATTAAACTTTCATTTCTTTATCAGTATTGCCATTTGGATATGCAGATTGTGGAAAATGGCCTAGCTGCTCTCGGTAGTTTGGCCTATATATTTTTTTTGGCCAAGATGAATTATGTCTCTAGAAACAGAAAAAGCTTGCAGATGGAGTTTATAAACCAATTATATACATAGTACATATTTAAAGAATCGTGCTATTGCTTTTTAAATTCAAAAAATTGAAAGTGTTTTCAAACCTAAAGAAATGTTTCCAAAATAGAACAAAACTCTTGTCTTCTCTTCATCTAGATGATCACTTAACATTTGGTTTTATTTAGAAACAGGGTCTCCCTCTGTTGCCTGGGCTGGAATGCAGTGGCACAATCATAGCTCACTGCAGCCTCAAACTCCTGGGCTCAAGCGATCCTCCTGCCTCAGCCTCCCTAGTAGCTGGGATTACAAGCACGAACCACCACAGCCGACCAACTTTTAAATTTTTATTTATCTATTTCTTTATTTATTTATTGAGGCAGGGTTTCATTCTGTCACCCAGGCTAGTGCAGTGGCATCATCATAGCTGACTGTAACCTCAAACTCCTGGGCTCAAGCTAGCCTCCTGCCTCAGCCTCCTGAATAGCTGGGACCTCCTTTACATGTTGCAACTCCCTTGTTCAATAGACCTTCAGTATGGTTCTGTCTGATGTTTCCTCGTGACCAGACGTAAGCCATGCATTCTTGGTGGCAATATCACAGAGATGACGTTGTGCTCTCCTTAGTGCCTCGTATCAGGAGGCACCGCACAATGCCGGTTTGGTCTTGAGCATGTGGTTATGTCGGTGTTTACTGGCTTTCTGCTATAAAGTCCCGGTTTTCCTTTTATACTCCATTAGCATTTGGAGGCAGGACTTCTAAGATTTTACACTGATATCCGGTTCCACATCAAGTTTCCCACATCAGCCTTAGTATTCATCCACAACGCCCATCTGGAATCAAACATCCTAGTGAAGGTTGCCAAGCGGTGATTTCTTATTTGCATAATTCCCTCTACATTTGTTAGTTGGCATTCTATTATAAAGAAGAACTTTGCTTTCTCATATTTCTTTATTATTTATATCAATATGTACTCAGGGCTCCAATATTAGTGGGATTTAATCTGCTAATATCATTATTCTGATGTAGAAATTGTCCCAGATGTAGCTAGTGGGAGCCCCTTCAAGCTGGCTTCTGTGTCCTTTTGACATATCCCCATCAATCACTGAATATGACTTTTAGGGACCGTAAGATGCTCCAGGCACATTTTTGTATTCCATATTCCAGCCTCGGAATTATCATTCATTTCCTAAAGGAGCCCTGATTTCTTTGAATGGAGGATAGCACTTAGAAACAAAGATCCAGGCGCTCAATGTGTTCAGTGTTTCTGTGGTATCATTGCATCTAGGATTTTTCAACAGAGCTAGGAAATGTATGCATGTATATTTGCACACACGTGTATACGGACGCGTATGATTGTAACTATTTCTATCTGTGTGTTTGGGTATGTTAAACCTGATTTCATGCTGATACTTTTAATTCCAATCCTTTATCTAGGGATTCTTTTAGCCTGCTCCCTTTGCATGTCACAACTCCCATCTTAGATAGTAAGAGATGAGGTTTTTGTATCTTCAACATTTCTTCTTCTTCTTCTCCTTCTCCTTCTCCTTCTCTTTCTTCTTCAACTTCTGAGCTCATGTGATCCTCCCACCTCAGCCTCCTGGATACGTGAGACTACAGGCACTCACCACTGTGAGTGGTGAGAACCACTGTGCCCTGTGTCTTCAGCCCATTTTTTATATCCTCAACATTCAACTTGTTTTCTCATTGTAATCACTTTTGCCACCACGCAGTAGCCTCCTCTCCTCCCCATCCCCTCATTCTGGTCTTTCTTGGCCTCGGGACTTGTTGACATCTCCATGGTGAGAAAGAATGGATGTGCAAAGAAGAAAAGATGGGGGCTGGGCGCGGTGGCTCATACCTGTAATCCTAGCCCTCTGGGAGGCTGAGGTGGGAGGGCCACTTGAGCTCAGGAGTTCAAGACCAGCCTGAGCAAGAGGGAGACCCCATCCTACAAAAAGTAGTAAAAATTAGCCAAGCATTGGGGCACATGCCTGTAGTCCTAGCTACTTGGGAGGGAGACTGAGGCAGGAGGATCGCTGGAGTCCAGGAGTTTGAGGTTGCTGTGAGCTAGGCTGATGCCATGGCACTCTACTCAGGACAACAGAGTGAAACACTGTCTCCAAAAACAAAAGAAGATGGGAAGCAAGATGAGAAGGAGAATGGAAGATTCCAAGAGAATATTCTATAATTCACAAAGCTCCTACAGCTGGAGATTTATAGCTCAATTTGAGTGCAAAATGATCTATCCTTACTGGATCTCACACTAGCAGCATTTATTGACAACTAATACCACTGATGATAAACAAGCCAAAGCTCTTAAAGTTGCCCACAGCAACTTTTAAGTGATTTTCTGCTTTATTTATCATGATATTTAGTAATCAGAGTAATCAGAAAGAGCAATATTAAGACATGGGATGTAAATGCTTAGGAAAAGGAAGTAAAGATCAGTATGAGCCAGCAGTTCTTCCAACACAAACAAACCAACACACTTCGTTGTCTGCTCTGTTGGAATTAATAGTCGTGATATAGGTATTAATAGCTAAGATGTGGATAAATGCATTTGGATCTTAGCAAACACATGTCTCATGATGTTGGGAAGATAAAATAGAGAAATATAAGCTGAGCATTAGTTAAGTGAACTGCTGGCGCTGATTTAACTATATAGGACTTTCAGGAAGTTCAGGGTATAATTGGGGCACAGAATGCAAAGAATAAAATACTTCTTATCTCCCACAGTCTACCCTATCTATCCTCCAAGACACTGTCTACAAATTGGTCCCTGGGCTTTTTAAAAATGAGATGAAATGGTGCCGGGATGTCTATGCAGCGTCATGGTGAGGTCCTGGAGCAGGACAAGGCTCTGAGCAATGCTGGGATTGTCAGGAAACAGAATTACTCTTTCCTTTGTTGCTCGGGTCACGGGGCTTGAAGTTACCCTTGATTCTTCTATTTATCTCATTCTTCAAATCCAAATTATCAACAAGTTTTCTCAACCTGGTCAAGAACAGCGAAGGGTCTGAGATGTTTACTCCTTTGCAAGCTGATCAATTTGCTTGCCACAGTTCTGTGTGTGCTGGAAGAAGACATGAGACTTCTGGGTCAGAGATAAAGGACAGTTTAGCAATAGCAGCAGCCAGAGAATCAACATTTGTGCCAGTTCCTCAAGCTCCGCTTCCCACAGAGTGATGCCAGCAGGATCAAGTGACAGCTGCACGTGTAGTAGTTTGCATTCGAGGCACCCCAAGATTTAGAAGTCCAAATCTTTTATAAGAGTCAGTAAGCTTTTGCTTTGTGGGCGGGGGATGCATTAGTTTCCAGCATATGGGTGGCTGAAAGCCAAAGAAATTTATTCTCTTATAGTTCAGGAGGCCAGAAGTCTGAAATCAAGGTGTCAGCAGAGTTGGTTCCTTCTGGAGGTTCAGAGAGAGAATCTGTTCCATGCTTCTCTCCTAGCTTTGGGTGGATCTGGCAATTCTTGGTGTTCCTTGGCTTGTAGATACATCACTCCCATCTCAGCATCCATCATCACCTGTGTTCTTTCCTGCCTGTCTCTACGTCTCCGTGTGTCCATACGGCCTTCTTACAAGGATACCACCATTGGGTTTAGGGCCCACCTTAATCCAGTATTGTGAGGGTATGAAGTCCATACGCAAGGGGAGAAAGAAATCCCAGACAGTGATTAGCATATGCAAAAGTAAAAGTTTATCTATTTTCCTGAGAAAGAAAGAGAGAGAGTGGCCACAACATGCAGAGGGGGGAAAGAAATGTCGGGCGGGGAGGAAAGCTGCTTGGTGCTTTGAAAGGGGAGAAATAGCTGTTTTTCTCTGCTTCAGGGCACTGATAACAGAAGCGGCTGTGAAGTTGCTGTGTTGGCTTTTTCTGTTTCTCACGCAGCAGACTGACAGCAGAAACTGGTTTCTCCTTTCTTCTTGATAGCGGAAGGCGTCAGGGACCCTCACTGCTTGAGGAAGCACAGGGAGCTCATGGTCCTGCTGTCCGCTCAGGAACTTTTCAAGGCTTGAAAAGAACTGAGAGATAACAAGATAAGCAGCAACGGGTTGTTGTGTTGTGAATTTATTTCTCTTGCTTTCTGTTTGATAGTTTATTTTCCTTTGTTAGATAGGTTATTAGTAAGACCACCTTTCAAGTATGACCCCATACTAAATTAACAAAATTGTGTCTGCAGAGATCCTATTTCCAAATAAGGTCCTATTCTGAGGTTCTGGGTAGACATGAATTTTGAAGGAGATGCTATTCAACTCAGTACAGTGGGAAACAGTTTTAAAAATTATACTGGATAATCAACCTGCCCTTATTTATGGAAGAAGACACTATATTCTAAGCCTTTTTGCTAAACAAATACCCTTAAAAGGTAGTCTGGAACAAAGGCAGTTAGTACTTCTTACCAGATGTACGTAAATGTGAGAGAACTGTGGAAAACTATTTCCCAACAAGCCCGACCCTCTGAAAATACAGCCAAAGTCTAATCTCCACCACCCGATTCTAGTTCAAGCCTCCCTAATCTAGAACACTGCAGTAGCCTTCTCACTGGTCTCCTGCTTCTATATAGTCTCTATATAGTGTTCTATATAATTGATTCGTGTGTAATCAATTCTCCACACAAAGCTAGAGAGATTTTTACAGAGCATAAATCATGTGTCTGTACTCTGCTTAAACTGTGCCAATGGTATCCCATTATGTTAGAAAAACTTCTGGAGGTAAAGATTAAGATTGCCTTAAAAGCAAACAGAGGTTGGGCACGGTGGCTCATGCCTGTAATCCTAGTATTTTGGGAGGTTGAAACAAGAGGATCACTTGGGAGCTCAAGACCAGCCTGGGCAACATAACACAACCCCATCACTACAAAAAATTAAGAAGAAATTAGCCAGTCGTGGTGGCATGTTCCTGTAGTCCCAGCTACTGGGGAGGGTGAGGAGGGAGGATGGCTTGAGCCCAGGAGTTCAAGGCTGCAGTGAGCTATGATCAGGCTACAGAATATATATGACATGTCTTACTTTGTTTATACTGCTATAAAACAACACCACAGACTGGATAATTTACAAACAATAGAAATTTGTTTCTCACAGTTCTGGAGGCTGGGAAGTCCAAGATCAAGGCACTGGCCGTGGTGCCCACTGAGGGCTGCTCTCTGTTTCCAAAATGGCACCTTGTTGCTGTGTCCCCACACAGCAGAAGGCAGAAGGGCAAGAGAACACTCTCTTCAACCTCCAACCCTTCTATAAAGATGCTAATCCCCATCTCATTTGGGGACTTAATCACTCCCCAGAGGCCACAGTTCTTAATACTGTTGCACTGGAGATTAAGTTTGAAACATGAATTTTGGAGGGGACACCATCATTCAAACTATAGCAGCATGATAGGCTTTCAGTAAATATTTATTGATTAAAAAAATAAATGAAATAGAATTTCAAAACATAGAACACAAAGAAAGTGTGTTATACCCCCCATTCAAACAGAAAATCCCCTTACATCTAATGTTAATATTTTCAGAGTTTGGAAACTACCGCCTCCATTTCCGCCATGGATCAAGCTATCATCACGGCTGCATTAGAGCTTGCATTTCCACAGTAGCTCACAAACAGTCACCCCAGTGTCTGCCCTGGCCCTCTCCACTCTGTTCTTACAGAGACCAGAATCATTCTGTAAACACATTCCAGATCCACATCACTGTCATTCTTAAAACCCTGCAGTGGCTTTTCATTTCACGAGGGGTAACAGGCAGTGTTTTAAATAGCCAACAGGCCCTGTGTTCATTAGCTGTTGCTATGGAACAAAGTACCCAAAACTTAGTTGCTTAAAACGTACATTTATTATGTCTCAGTTTCTGTGGGTTAGGGAACCGGGCCAAGGGTCTCTCCTGAGGCTGTGGCTGGGTGCCCTCTTCGTATGGCCAGTGACGGGGCGGCTCCGACTCCAAGCTCACGTGGCTGTTGCTGGCCTGGGGTCCCTGGTGACCATCTGCTGGAGACATTGGTTCTTCATCATGTGGCGCCCTTTGTAAGGCTATTTACAGCATGGTAGCTTGCGTGCCCCAGAGAGGGGTGTGTGTGCGTGGTGGGGAAGGGGGAGAGAGAGAGAGAAATAGAGAGAGATTCCTTGGTGTCCTTCCATTCTTTCTGCTTCTCTGCGACATGTATTTCTATCCGATGTAGCATGTATTTTACTCACTGTTTCCTCCTTTCTCCCTCTCCATTATATAAAAGCTATAATAGGGCAGTGTGTTTTGCTTATTTTATTCACCATTTTATCTACAGTGATTAGACCAGTGTTGAGCACATTCAAAACAAATACTGAACAAACAAAATCATTTCCAAAAGAATTTGATGAGTCTTAAAAACAGACATCCATTTGCTGTGAAACCCTGTAACATAGAATTACTGTAAAAGACTATAGTCTGTTCATGAAGCAGAATCAACTGGATGCCCCAATAGGAGGGGAAAGAACGAAAATAAAACACTACCCACAAACACACACACAAAAGCAAATAGACAAATCCAACAACATAAAAAGAACACCGTTACTATTATACACACACACACACACACACACACACAAAGACTGACATATAGACTTTGCCATACATGCTTATGAATAACTACCAATTTTCAAGTTCAGTTCTTGTTGTTGGAGTCCATAATCGATTATTCCCTTCATGCTAGCACTGAAGACTTGGGGTCAGGGCAGAAGCAGCATTCTTATCTTCTCCTAGAAGCATTTAATAGAATAACACCTGAAAGGGAAGATGGGCAACTCTACTGTATTTCTTCCAGACTATGAGCTCCTGCTTAGCAGCCAGTCACGCCCAGGGCTCTGCTCAGAGACGACGGAGCTGTCCATGCTGGGGGAGCGGCTGGTGGCCTTGCTGCCTTTCAAGCCTGCCCCGCAGGACCTATCTCCCTGTCAGCCACTGATACCTGTGTGACCTGACATGTCAGAGGTGTTCACCGTGTCTCTGGGAATGGTGCTGGCCATGCTGATTTGGCTGCGGGACAATGCGAACTTGCTTTGAGCATCAGCCCATCGAGGTGCAAGCTTCTCCTGGTGGGAAGGAAGCTCACCCCGGAGGGCTCCCTGAGCACTGGGCAGCGTGTCTGCACCGCTGGATCCTGCTAATGCACTGGCTCTTTCAGGAAGCATCCGCACATTGTCAGTTCAGGCCGTGGTGTGGGCTGTGCGTTCTCCTCTTCCTTCGTCTTCTGGGGGCCTCCTGGCTGGCCTGCACCTCTTGAAGCAGGGAGCTGAACACACAGTCTGAAGGCATGTCACTCTAAGACCCTGGGAAAATGGGCCAGGGCTGTGGGTTCTCCAGACTGCGACAAAGCAGGGCAGGAATCTCCCTCTTCCCCACTCTGGCCCCTCACATGTCCCTG